>JANAVB010038819.1:5332630-5541977 GCA_029216955.1 Iris pallida | reverse complement strand
TTGGTGAAAGAAAACCAACTATAAATCTGTGGTAGCTGCTGCACGGGTGTAGCAGCTACTCCGTGGAAGTTGAAGCAGCAGATGCCTGTACAGGTGGACGTTCGACTTCTTGAACATGAGTTGAAGTCTCTCTGGACAAAGAAACTATGGTGGAGCTAGTTGCCCCTTTCAGATGGTCCTCTGCGAAGTCAAATAAGTACCATCAGTTTGCTGTCGTTAGCGACTATCAAAAAGGATCGAAAATAAGGGCAATCTTACCATTACTGGGTCTAGTGACAAGTTTGTCATCTGTTGACACAGGTTGCAACCTCACAAAAGTAGCTTTAGACATCACTGCCTGACTACTTCCTGCTTCGGAGCTGCCTAAAAATGTCGGCTACTGCTAGCTATCGCTGTTGTGTGCACTATATCAGTGCATACCGGAGGAATTGAAGATGATTGAATTTTTGCATAAATGAAAGTTAAGATGTTAGTCATTTGATCTATGAAAGAAGATTGTTAATATCATTGAATACCTCTTAGATCAGTGACAGTAGCTTCCTCCGGTGCGACGTCATTAGCAGTATTCTTTTCTTGGGACATTTGGGCATCAGCATCCTCTTCCGGGTTCAGAGTATCATTTACCTCCTCTGCTGATGTTTCTTCATCATCTGCACCCTCTTCCCGTGCTTTTTCGCTATCATCTGCATTGACTGGATCTACGTTATCAGGAAAGTTGAAGTCACAGTCTTCAAGGGCCTCGATCATCAATCGATCTTCTTTAGCCCGACGTGATCGTGGTGTAGATGGAGGATGAGTAGCTTCCATTGCATATGTAGGAGACGGCAATATCTCAACAGATGATCCCGATTCGTTGATTGGGGTTGGAGTGGCAGTTGCCTCTCTTACTTCTGCAGCTCCATCTTTCGTCTCTGTGGTCTCATCTCTTGTCTCAACAACTTGGTCTCCTTTCTCTCCACTGGAAGTTTCCTGTCTGGGCTCAGAAGCAGGAGTAGGGGAAGACATCATAACCCCTGTGACAGCACTTACCAGGGCTGATGCATGAGCAGATCTCGGAGGAGTGGTCACTTTCTTTCTGAAAGCTAATTTGATCCTGCGTAGAGGTTCTTCTCGAATCTCTACGTCTGTTGTATGCGTACTTCTTTGGATAGAGGTTGGGGTCATCGCCTCTTCTTTATGAGTCGATTCGGCCTGTTATCGAGACTGCGAGCGGGGTGGTGACTCTTTCTGAAGAGTCTACAGCAGTCTTCTTCTTTGAAGCAGGAGAAGATGTTTTTTCTGCCTTCCTCTTCTTCTCCTTGGCCGGAGATCTTACAACTTTTAGAGAAACGCGCAGTGGCTCATAGACTTCTTCAGGGAAGTTGGCGTCCCTCGAAGCTTCTAATGGTGCATCAGCTGGCTCATGCTCTTCATCATTTCCAGGAAGCACGAGAAAAGGTGCTCCTTTCTTAAATCGAGTTGCCGTTGCAAAGCTGTCTGCCAGATTGAAGTTTTCAGCAAAAGTGTTTGCTGATGTATAGAAGATCGAGTACGTATACAGCATACGAGGACCTCGATCATTTCTGGACGGCATCGAGAACGTCGTCCTTGTGTCCCGAGCATTATAATATGCCCAAGCCCGGGCTTCATTAATTAAAAAACCTTTTCCTTGTAGGCATGTGATAACATTACCTACATGGAACTGGTCATAACTGAATTGGCACGCAAAATGGCTAGGAAGATAAGGCTCGAGATAGCATTCATCCTCGAACCGGTATACCAGGTGTGACGGCCGGATTGTCCTCAGCCAATCGAAAGCTGTGTGGCCCAAAGGCTGCATCCTTCCGGAGTCCACAAGGTTTGTACACATATGCTCATAACCGACTAGAGGGGTGACACAGTAGAAGCTTCATCCTCTACCGAGATTCAGTACACGACGGCAATCTCTCAAAGTGGTATAGATCCACTTGCATCCAGAAAATCTTCTTAAAAAGCTGCCTCCCACTACCCCCATATCAGGGTTCATTAGTGAAGGATGATAGAGAAGCAGCCATCCAAACAGATATGTGTATGGGAGTTCCAACCGAGGAAAACTTCCCTTCTCGCCTTTTCCTTTAATCATTGAATCGACGAATAGGCAAAGGCCGGCGTTCACCCTGCATGTCATTGCTGACAGCAAATCCATCCGGTAGCCAAAAACCAGACGGACAGCGGCAAAAAGTACACCGCGATGAAAGCGGTCGATTGCACTGGCCCCAGGGACTGCATATCGATGGACCGAGTAAGTGAGGAAACCCGCTAGCTGGGCTTCCTTCGACATGGGCCTGTAGCCCATCTTCATGTAACTTTCAATAATATCCCCTTTCTTGAAAGGAGGATACTGGAGATCATCCTTGATCTTGATATCCATATCACCATGTGTCTCCATCAGCCCCATAACTTCGCTATCGCTAAGTGGTCGAAAGTAGTTGGGATGGCAGTTCTCATGCTCCTTGATCTTCTTCTCAATGATATGGTTGAGGAAAAGATATGGCAACCATTTGGTGGAATAGCAGGTGCCGGATGTACCACTCTTGTAGTAGAGAGAACAGATCTTGTAGTGACATAGTAGCTCTTCAAACACAGCCACCATGTCAGCGTTCTCTTGGCATATTTTGTCCAATTCATCGTTTGTCGGGACAAACTCTTCATAGGGAATATCCTCTATTGGCAGGTTGGAGATGTACTTCATCTCGTGCAAAGCTAATCCAATCTCTCCGTGAGGCGTCATGAAAGTCCCGATCCTATAGTTATATCTCTATGCCAACGCGAGGAATAGATGAGGATTGGAGGAAAGCCATAAACAGTGGCATACACTGCCTGGTACAGATCAATCTCCTTAAGCCGCTCTTCAAATTGGACTAATATCCAATTGGCTATACAGATCCTCTTCTTATTATCTGGGTTCACGAGGCCTGTCAGCCGCAACTCTTGGTCTGGATACCTTCCTTCTACCTTCGTAAACTCATTTGCGAATATCGAAGTTCTCACCGGTAGTAGCAGGAAAGAATCTTCTGGCGGGATACAGCCAGTCTTTAGTCCACTAAGTAAGGAGCTATGGCGCTCAGAGGAACTGTTGAATATATCTTTGTTGCCAGACCCCTTCTTGACACAGATATTTTCTGTTCGGGCTTGCTGAAGTGGAGTTATATCCCATTCCATTCTTCTGGGATAGATTGCAAAAGTATATCGAGACAGAGGAAGGCATCTAGAGATCTCCGACAGAAGGATTGTCTTCTCGCCCCTCTGGAAAATTCTCTGTTCCATGCGAGGTCTTGGCTGAGAACTCTTGTCAAAGGCCTCACCAAACAAGAACAACGGCTTCTTATGAGTAACTGTGTCAGCAGTCTGAAGAGGCTGCCCATTCATCAGACACAGCAAAGTCTCATTGTCCTGTGCAGTCAAGACGGCTTGCCGAGATGACGGTAAGGCGTACTGAAGAAATGTCACATGAGATAGATCTTCCTTGTATTCAGGTTCAGCCAAGGATCCAGTAAAGACCTCATAGTTGGGGTCTTCCCTGATGTTAACTACATCAAATAAAGAAACAAGGATCAGTACATACAAAGTCAAAAAGTTTCTACAAAAGACCATCAATTTGTGCAAAATTTATCAGATTGCGCCAATGCAGCCAGCTTGCGCAAGTTATCAAACTGCGCCAGCATAGTCAATGTACACAAGACGTCAGTTTACGCTAACATACTTGCGCAAGACATCAGTTTGCGCTGGCACAACTGACTTGCGCAAAACGATGGATTGTGCTGAACATTTTGTCAGCGCTTTACTTCCGATTGCGCAAGAGTATAGTTTTCATAAAAATAAAAACTATTGTGAATGCAACCGAAACCCTAAACAGGGTGGCGTAAATACCATCAATCTCTAAAAAGAGAGAGGTATGAAGGTCTGAAAACATTAAAACCCTAAAAAGGGTTTCGATCATGATTCGTCATTTTACCTTGCAGTGCTGGATGACCCGTCTCATGACGAGATACTCATGGCACAACATGAGTCGAGGGTTCGGCGGTGGCCTTGTCCTTCTCAGTGGCTGTTCGCTTGGGAGCCATCGCTGTCGTCGGCGGGAAGAAGAAGCAGTAGTCGGAGTAAGAGCTGAGCTTTTATATCTTGAACAGTCAAAAACAAGTAAAGGTGGAAAGAAGAAAAAATGGAACTATTTATAGTTTTTCAAGTGTAACAGCCACCTCCGATTGCGCTGAGAAAGTCGGAGCTAATTCCTCCAAACGCGCAATCACAATGCAACTTGCGCAACTTGATTTTAAATTTGAAATTCAAAGCATTTTAAAACTTTGAATATTTTCAAATTTCGAAAACTTTGAAGGGGGTCTTGTAGGTCCTAAAAATCAAGTTGTATTCATCAAATAGGCAGAGGAAACTAATTTGCCCACCCTTCAAATAGACTGCACAAGAGGCAGATTGCGCTACAAATCAAACGCGTGAGGCCGAACTGCGCTAACATCCAAGCGCGCTACGCTGACATGGCAATACCATCATTACCTGACAAAAATCAGATCTTCTGACAACTAACAGCCCGAAAAGCGAGGAGTCTGTTCGTTTCTCGAGCCGCACCGCATTCTAAGACAACTGTCCAAATCCTAGCGCGGTCCAGCTGTCAAATCTCAGCACAATTGGCCAGCCCAAACTAAGCGCAGTCTGCCAAATCCTCTTTAGCGCAGTTCGATCCCAGCGCAGTCTGAAGCTAGCGTTGTTCAAGTTGCGCGATCCATCAAGATAACTGACATTTTGTACGTGGCTTACATGCCATCAATTGCTCAACTTGTGGCAGCTTTCTGTACACGACCAAGCGTATTTCAATCAGACAATGCCACGCATCTAAATACGGTTGGCCCATGATTGAGTAACCGCCAAAAGCCAACGCAACTGGTAGCCTGCGCAATCCAGCCTGCGCAATCCAGAATAACTACAAATTAGTTATTTCTAGAACTCTATAAATAGAGTTTCAAGTCCTTCATTAAGGGGATCAGATCATTATTATCACCAGAGATCAAGAGTTCTTGTCCAAGTGTTCTAACATTCTTCAAAGGCTATCGACTTCAAAGTTCACATCATCCAAGGGATAAAGCGATCGTCTTCAGATCGGATTCCTATAGTTGTACTTTCCCAAAATTCAATTGTAATCTTCTTACAATGTTTGTGAAATAAAAGAACTTTTGTTTTTGCAAACAACATCCAGTTTTCGGCCTCCCAAAACTACTCTCTGATCCTTGCAAATATCACGAACAAGGATGATACCACCCCCAATCATGATCTTGCAAGTCCTAGACAATGGTTCAGAAGAAAGCTGGTGTCTAACAGCAAATGATACAGACACAAAACTATAGGAAGCCCCCGAATCAAACAAAGCGAATGCAGGAAAGGAGTCGAGAAGAACAGAACCTGCTATTAGATCTCCTACTGCCTCTACATCCTCGGCTGACATGGCGAAGGCTCGCCCCTGCTGACCTCCTCTGGACTGCTGCTGGTGCTAGATAAACTTCTGCTGCTGAGTCTGCAATGGTCCCTTCTGCTGACCTGTCGGAGCCTTGGCTGGTATGGCTGTATCTTCCCTTCCTGTGGTTGGGTAGTCACCTTCTCTACTGCCACCAAGGCTAGGTGATGGGCATTGTTAATGCCCTGCCTCATATCCTCTGCCTGGCGCTGCTGAGTCTCCATCATCTGCTGCATGAAGGCAAAGAACCACCCCATATCAACTGTCCCATGAGGCGATGGTGGTGGCATCCCTTGAACCCCTGGGGTAGTCCTCAGAACCGGTGGAGGATTACCCCTAAAAGATGCAGACGGTCCCACCTGAGCTGGAATAAGAGGTACTGTGGTCCCAGGGTCCAGCTGAGTCGGGCAAGAAGTGGCAGACCTCTCAGCGGTATCCCTTAGACCAGAGCGTTGCGATCGTGTCTCCACCATTTCGAAGACATATCAAACAAAAAATTAATTACTGAGAAGGAAATGATATAATCAAAGGAGGACAGTTTATTTCAAAAGAAGGTAATTAGCAGCAAGAATTAGATAAGAGTTTTCCTAATGTGATTGAGTACCTTAAATTATATCCTATATCCTACTGCAGGCTGTAGCGATACTCTAGTTCGAGTACCGCTACAAAATCGTATTAGTTGTGATTAGACCTGCATGGGCCACCACTAAAAACGTGTCATGACCCGCACCCAGTGTAGGGGCACGAGAAGTGGGTACGTCCAGCCTATGCCGCAGTGTTGGCGGTAGAACGCTGTCCTAGGTCACAACATCTAATAATATAACCATACATGTACAATGATATATGCTCCCATAGGAGGACAATATAATGGTACAACTCAATCACAACATCTAAGGTAGAATAAAGAGAGTAAATGGATGGATAAGATAAAGGAGTAATCTCCATAAGAGTTACAAATGAGAGTAAAAACTGAGTGTACAAACGTCACAAATATCCAATAACTGAAAGTACATTAAATAAGACAACAAAAAGGGAAACTAGTCTAGAAATCTAATCTAGATAATAGGCACGTCCTCAACGACTATTGGATCCTCTTGGGGGTCCAAGTCACCGGTATCATCTAAGCCTGTGCCATAATATGTAGGGCAGAACTCCTCCTCATCACCTGTAATATTTTCAACAGTCCAATTAGTACGGGAATGAGCACAATACATCTCACGTAGTTCATATCTTGACAGAAAATATAAAGCATGTGATAGGTTAAGATTCATGAAACGCTGTAAGAAATACACATGAAAAGAAAGAGAGAAACTGATAAACAAAGCTATCTATATATGATAATAGAGAACTGTAAGTGACTATGTGATTTAAAGTACAAAATAGACAAGTGAACGGCTTGATTTGCACATGATTACACTAAAGAGTTTGTACATGATTACACTACTTTAGAATTGTTCACATGACCATCTCTACTCCCCTATGCCCTAATCAATACACAAGGATCTAGACAGGTTATGTTATTGTACATAATAGTTTACACATGAAGCTTATGAGATCATGAGAGTACATGAGAGCACATGAGTATACATGAATAATAAGGGTCCACCAAATACATGATGTTCGTGAAAACCACATGACATGATGTATTCGTTGCACCCAAGGGTGATAACATCTCATGTAAAGATCCATATAGTACTAATCCGTGATAATGTCGTGTCAGCATTAAGTAAATTAAACTATGACAAGAATATAATTCCTAACAAGTATGACACGGTCAGAGAATATACTCGCATGATATCCTGGCTGTCTAATGAGAATATGAGTCTGAACTGGAGTATCTGAGTCCAATTTAGAACAACCATAGGTTACAAAGTATCTAATATGAAATAAGAATAGCCTACAATGCATTCTAAATAATTCTAGGTCCTTCTAGGTCAAAGTCAACCCTTGGTCAACTCTGATCAAACTTGGTCAACTCTGGTCAAACCTGGTCAACTATAAGTCAACTAGTCCCTCTACCAAATTTTAGGTCAAACATAAATTATCTGGTCATTCCAAGTCCGTTTGAGTCAATTTGGATCAAGTTTGACTTAAAGTTGACTTTTGTCAACTTGGTCAACTTGATAGTCAACTCGGCCAATTTAGGCTCATTGGGTCAATCCTAAGCTGACTCATAACCCATAGACTATATCTAATAGCAATCACAACATCTACTTATATATTCTATTCATTCATTACATATGGGTATGTATATAGATATATAGTATCACACAATATAAAGCATACCATTCAACTACATAGAGGAACTACCTATATATGAAATCAAAGTAGAGGATATCCATATTTGAATAAAGTATCTATATACCTACTAACATATAGAAGCATAAATGATAACCAAAGGAAAATAAAAGGAAAAAGAAATGAATGGAAATGAAAGAAATGGAAAATGGAAAAATAAAATAGAAAGAAAAAATGGGACTGTCCCAAACCATTCCAAAACTGAGATTGAACTCAGTAGGGAAAAGTGAGTTCACTGTTTAAATGGAAAAAAAACAGTAAGCAATTTCATATAAGTGAAAACTAACTCATATTTGGAAAAATCCAATGATACATAAACTATCAACTCTAAAACAACCTACTGTCAACTGACAAGGTGAAATATCATAGAACCCAAACAAATTTGCATTAAATCTAACCTCAGTTCTCAGGAAAACAATATCCATATATCAGAAATGACAAACATATGAAGAATTAAACCTATATTCAGGTTTTTAGTCAAGTTCGAGTACCCCACATATTCAAAAACCCTAAATACAAATCCAATCATGAATCAATGTGAAACTCAATAATGAAACCGTCAATCAGACATATATACATATTAATCTTCACAAATTAATCATAAATTAGCAATTTAATTCAGTTTAAACTCTGAAATGCATTTATTAGAACATGGTATCAGTGAAAATAAATAAACCCTAAGTTGACATCACAAAAACTAATTAAACATCAAATTATGGCCGAGAACGTGTTGTGTACATGTATAAGTATCCCATAGAGTGTATCGTGTCCATACAATAGGACACAAAGTGTCCAAACACTCAAAAACATGCACAGTTGTGCACAGACTGCACTGTCTCGTGCGGTCAGTCCAAGGATTCATGGACACGACACGAGACACGACACGTCTCGTGCTCGTGTCCACATGTAGCCCATTTATAGGCCTACACACACGACATAACATGAGACACAATTGACACGTGTACGCGTGATACGATATGCGTATCAGTCGGGATTTTTCTCGTGTGCACAGTGTAGGCAAAATCAGTGCGCATGAGATTTCTTGAGATCCACTCGATGAAATCTCACAAAACTTGATCAGCCTTATGTCAGACATGTGCCCTACGTGTCCACCAAGTTTGGGGTCATGAAGTATCCTATTGTGTCCGCTATAGTGCCCGAGCAGCAGGACACAGGCATGGCTCGTGTGCGAGCGGGTTCGTGCCCAATTTGGAAATAGACACAACACAAATTTCACCTCAGTGCGACACAAATCCATAAGCAGCATATAGATCTACATTTCTATTCAAAAAGACCAGGCCAAGTTGTGACTTAACCCTTACCGAAGATTTATTTATCTATTATTTATATTATTGAGTTTTAGGACAAATACTCTAGCCATAGTGATGTCCTAACTAGAAAAACCAGGCCAAGTTGTGACTTAACCCTTACCGAAGATTTATTTATCTATTATTTATATTATTGAGTTTTATAGAAACTGGTTATACCATTTTAGCCAGGACTGGACCCGAACTAAGCCCAAGCCATGTAGTCATGCGACACGTCCAATGACATTCGTGTTGATAGAATTTGGTATGAGGGTGTTGTATTTCATTTTAGTGATTTAATGTATATTTCTAAATATTCATAATTTCAATATTAAATATTATTATTAGTGGGTATTCGATGATGTTTGTATAAAATAGGTCCTTGTAAATTTTGGAGATCTTTAGACTGTACGCCATGGTATATACACCAATATTGAGTTATTGAATTCGTTATTATTAGTATATTTTTATTATCAATATTATTGAGGTTATTATTATATAATATTTTATTATTGGTTATATTATTATTGTCAAATAAATGTTATATATTCATATTTATATAAATAAGCCCTACACTAGGAACAAATGCTATGGGGGTTGTTGGGTTTTAACGAGATTATATATATATATATATATATATATATATATATATATATATATATATATATATATATATATATATATATATATATATATATATAATATATATATATATATATATATATATATATATATATATATATATATATAAGGAAAAAAAATATATATATATATAAGGAAAAAAAAAAAAAAATATATATATATATATATATATATATATATATATATATATATATATATATATATATATATATATATATATATATATATATATATATATAAGGAAAAAAATATATATATATATATATATAAGGATATATATATCTATAGATATAATAGAATAATAGAATAATATAGAACAAGTTTTATTTGTAAATATAGATATAATAGAATAGGTGTTAGTAGTAAATTTATATTTGTAATTGGCCCTGCAGGGACCCAGACGCTAATAATGAAAAGTATGGGACTTAAGTAGAAAAACCCCCTTGTGGGCTACTGTTCCCAGCAGCCCAAATCGAGAGCGCTGCTCGGTTATTCAACCACAAAGTGTACATATAAGATTAGGAGATCGACAGTTGAAACGAAAGAAAAAAATCCTAGACTAAACATGATACGCGGCCACCCTAAGTCGACTCCTACCTCCTGAGCGACCTCCCCGACGACGGCGCGTCACCGAAGGGAGGCTGACGGCCGGCTGCGCGCTCCCGCAGCACGCACACAGAAGCAGGACAGCAGCAGTACGCAGGTACTTTCGCTCGCGTATTTCTCCCTCCCTGATTAATGAAACCTCGATCCGTAAAATCCTACGGAGAGCGGATATAACCATCTCGAAACTCTAGTAATTAGGTTTTGATCAAGTCGCACGTCCTGTCCACGAAATCGACACGAAGTCGGAAAAAACCCATAGAACACATGTCCTATTTTGACGATTTTTCCGCTATGTTGGAAGGCAGATTGCCACCAATCCATGGCAAATTTTTGAAATCTATTAAAACAAATTCGAAGACAACCTAATCGTGATGAAGACCCAATTATTATTTTTAATTCTAGTTGTTTAGGCAGCAATATAAATCAGATTGAAAATCGAAATAAAAATACGAAAAAATAGTTTCAAAAACATTAAAACCCCTCGATACGACGTACGTCCCGCCAATCCGGGAGACGTGGTCGCGAACCGAAAGCACCGAAAGGTGCGTAACGGCTTCGTGGACGTGTGGGCTTTGGCGGAATTCAAATTGGTCGCGTGTGCGCGACGAATTTGATGCGTATCCGTCAAAATTCACCGTATCGACCTCTGTGCAAATTTCCTAATTACTTTGTGCACGTTCATCAGATCGAGACAAAACTTATGCCAGCAGGACCGTATCGTTTTTCTGGTCCTGTATGCCAAGTTTGGTCCGATTCTGAGATAGTTGATCGGATCGCCGTTTTGTGGGCCCCACGGTCCGATTCAACGGGCGATTTTGTGCACAGCCCACTGGAATCCAAAATTGGACATACCGTTGGGTTTGTATCATCAAAACGAATTTGTAGACATATAGTTTGACGACTTTAGAGACCATTGACTCTGACACGTTTTTCGGTGCAAGCGGGTCCAACGACGGATACCATTTTGGTCCAAAATTATCGTTTTGCCCCTGTGTCCAGAATTAGACTTAAAGACAAGCAATCCTAGCTAATTTGACTATTCTGAGAACATTGGTAATGTTTATTTCAGCATCCGGAGATCATTGTACGAGTTTTGACTATTATGGCACACCGATTTATTCGGATTGTCGGTTTCACCAGCAAAGGACCACAGGCGAGTACAGTTTATTGTTTGTTTTCAGTATTGTTCTTTACTACACATCAGTGTTTAGTCGATAGATATGTGATTTCAATTTTAGGTTGATTTTTGTTCCTTGTTATGTCGGGAGGTGAAGTACCAACGATGTGTGATCTAACCTTAGACTGTGTAGACCATGATATATTCTTGCATTAGACCGTGTAGACCGTGATTTATTCTTGCTTTATACAATGTAGACAGTATTTTATTATTGCATTTATTTCTTGTAGACCGTGTTTATTATTGTATTTATTTTTTGCAGACAGTGTAATTATAGACCGTGTAACTATAGATCGTGCAACTTTAGATTGTGTAGACCGTGTCGCATAATTGTCCCGAGACCGATCACATATCAAAGGTACTTCAGTCGGTTAGTTGGTGAGTATTATTATATTTCATTTTTTGTTCTTGATATTCAGTTTTATTCTATCATTTTTTCATTTATTTTTATAAATCATATGTTTAAAGGCTAACCTCTGTTATATAGTCATTTTTATATATTGAAACTGCATTCAGTGAATTGTACTCGTTCCAATCCTGACTGGAAACCAATATTTTTCAGGTTAGCCGTGGATTCACTTAATATAGGATTTACGGGTGTACTTGCAGACGAAAAGCCTAGAGACTAGCTAGATAGCTGAGTTGTAGTCATTTCAATATTTATACAAGTTTATATTTTTTTTGCAAATGTAAAACTTATGAATATTGTAAGTTAAATTAGTTTGTGAATGAGCATTATGTTATTTATTTTGATCATCATGGCCGCGGCAGCGTTCTACCGCCGAGACTGTGGCGTAGGCTGGCTTGGACTCATCTCGTATTTGTTTAAAAAAAACGGGTACGGGTCGTGGCCAATTTTTGTGGTAGCCCTTGCAAGTCTATTTTTGCAAATCATACAAACTCGTGATAGTACTTAAGTTAGTCGTACTATTACGAGCCTGTGACTAGGAAATGCTCATTCACGAATTAGGGATTAATTTAATTTAAGAGAGTGACTAGGACTAGGAGTCCCCTATACAAATTACAGATGGGTAGTCTAGGCCATGCAATATAGATAAGGAATTATTAATTTTGATAGTGGTCAGATCTCCATAGGTACACTAATACCTCTTGATATGATGGTAAGATCCAATGTGGATAGACTATTCACTTGGTGAGGCAGGGCTTCATGGAGTTAATGATCTAACCTTGATAAATTGTTCAAATCCTTCTCTTTGCCCCTTTAGATATCATCCTCATATCTAGTCCGAATTGCTTATTTAGCTCCTACCTTGTCCTAAGAGTTATTATGTACTGAGTATGTTATCCCTATACGAACCTCGAGTTAGTTTCGATTCAAAGTTTTTTCTCAATGGTTTGAATATACGTGAAATAGATATTAGAATGATGGTATTTCTTTTGCCTTCAGTTATTTCCTCCATGTTCTATCTTTTATTGTAAGGGTTGTGACTGATAGGACAAATACTTATGCTTTATTTTGAATCTCTAGAAGCTCAGAAATTTTTTACAGATATAGTTAAAGGAATGTTAGTTAACTCATAATGGCCGGACAACAGTGCACTGTCGACATTTATTTGAATTATAGAGACTATGGATTCACGGCAGCCAGCAGCGTACTGGAAAGACACGATCCCTAGAATTGAAATTAGTTTAAGAAAATATAGGTATAGAATATTGCTAAAACTATGGTTAGTGGTCCTCTCTTGTTCGTAGTTAACCTTGAGTCAATATTGGATAGAATTAAGAAGTGTTCGATTTTGCATCACACTTGAATCACGGAACCAAGGGTTTACCACAGCCAGAGTATACGGGCGGGACATAATCTTCGGTGAAATGATTTCAGACGTGATTACAAGTTTAGGGTACTATAGAGGATAGGACCGTGCCCTGTATGTCCCATAAGACCCAAAGCCAATACTAGTGGAAGTTCTGCAAGTTGGGTAACAAGTCGTCCAATCTGCCATTCCGTGGTCATTGTGGTCTATTGACGAGGTAATTGATTGACGCTAATAGGTTTACCTAGAATATAAAATTTTTGAGGTCCATAACCCATTAGTCGACCAAGGCTTTATGGATAAGAAGATAGTAGGAAGACTGTATAAGCAAGAACACCAGATAAGTTCGGATTCTCACAAAACTTGAACTACTTGTGCCTTCTTTCAAAAATCTCGCATACTTATATTTTGACTATCTTAACCAATACTGCAATTACAGCCTAGATTTGCAAGCTCACTCTGTTCTCGAGCTTGATTCAAGACATATGTTTAGTGGGGATGCCTACTAACATATTGTCTAATCAGAATCGATGTATTACGGTCAGATCAACCGTAGTGCACTAGGTTCGCTCTCCCTCTGATTAACCTACGTGGATGTAGATGTCTCTAGGATCTCATCCGCGACTGCATTGACAATTCCTCTTGAACTATACATTCGCCTTTGAATCATGTAATTGTATTCAGTGACACCTCCCTTGAACTCTATTATTTTTCTACTAATTTGGAAAGACGAAAGCTCGTAATTGGTAGAAGATACGGAGTATCCCCGCGACTATGATAGTTGTATACACAAGTGTAGCTACCATCGGTCAGTCATGTGATTGAGTTACTTGTTCCCCTCTCGACCCTCAAACTACTTAGGCCTTCTAGCCATCTGAATTTGAGAATGAGTAGAGTTTTCCCTTAGTCAAATTGCCAACCTAAGAGACGAACTATTCTGAAGAAACCAAATGTTGCGAGCCTCAAATTATCTTGAAGCTTGCTTTAACTAGCAACTCTTAAGCCTTGACCCCACCTTTCCTCGATCAAAGCCCACAGTTTAGACAGGAGATGAATAGACAAAGGTAAGGATAATCATTTACTGTGACTATGGTAGGCACTCATCCTGAGATTGGTTTCAACCAAATATTACCTTAGTTGTGTAAATTTTACTATTAAGACCTAACTAGTATGGGAACCCCACAGTCACTAGCTTAGCCAATACCATAGCTTAAATATCCTGACATATTATGACTTACCAACTGTCAAACAATAATGCATAATCACTACAACTCTTGTATACTGTGGACAAGCATATCATTCTATTTTATCAACCGTGCGTTATTGTACACACTCGTTTCCCATTCATTGAGGAACGATCCTTGAGTTGACTTATATACCGTATTCCGTTATGTCGTGCCTTATCCTTTATCAACCAGAGTTGGGGTACAATATCTGGACTTTGGAATTCTTCTAACCTCATTATTCCTAAGACCATGTCCTAACTTCTGAGGTGGGTAGACTGTAAGCCTTCTAAAATTTTAGGATATACGAGGATTACTGATTGATTAGAATGATTTCCATTAGGATGATAATTAGTGTCTCATGGGCTTCCACTTCCTATGTAGATCATTTTGTGGCCCCGGCCGTGTCATTAATATTCGGAGCACGAGGCCAGCGGTTACCTTCCAACAAATTTTATATGCAAGATCTAGACGAGTCCACCTTCATCTAGGTATATTACGTCCCACTCAAACCCATCCCCTTGTACTCTATTTTTATGGTACGATATTCAGGTCAGAAGGACGAGTTATAACCCTTACCATAATACCGGTATACTTTCCGACTTTCATTAGAGCTTCAACTTCGATTCGAATCCTTCAACCCAATATATGGTTGTGATCTACTCGAAGCCCACTACGCACATGTCACTAGCGTGCCATTCAATTATGTCTTCTCGTACTACTTAAACATAAAAGTCACAGAAGATGCATCTTCAGGGCTTACAGAACCTATTTAACCAATCCGACTATCCAACTAGCTCAACCACTTGGGTTGAAACCGATTCTACGTTACCCTAACCTAGTAAAAATAGTTTTATCTCGGGATCTTGACCAGTCAATATAGATCAAAATTCGAGGTTCATACAACCAACGATTGATGTCCAATAGGCAACCATTAAGACCCAGTAAAACCCATCCATGCATACCACCACATTTGGACTATAAAACCAAACTAGTTGAAATAGGTCACTATACCTATTATGTAGTCTCCACCTCTTAGAATGCGAAGTCATTCGTAACCCTTATTTTAACTACCTGGAAATTGCGATACGATCTTGTATTGCAGTTTTATTCCTTGCTCGTGTGTTTAAAATAACCACGGGAGAGAGCACAATCTTGATTTCTCAAATTTCGTTCTGTTTTGGAACCTTGTTTAGATTAATTTCGAGAACGAAACTTCTGTATTGCCCGAATTGCAAGCCCTCTAAGAAACGAAGGGTTCCTCGAGTTAACAAGTGACTGGGTTAGAGAAGCCCTCTAGCAAATAAGTCAATAGTTTATAGACTTTCTTTCCATCTGCATCATCGGGTACTCTCTACCGCACCTGGAAATTCATAAATGCTCTCGATTTTTTTTTCTTCCCTATCTTCCCATCCTTCCTGTTTCAGGGTGACGAATGGTCACGCTTATTAGAATTCAGCAATATTTCTTAGCTACTTGTGTAAATTTGTTGTATATTAGATTTTGGGTCGTTTGATAGATAGAAGAGGATTATAGCGGCCATAAGCAGTAGATATCTATTGATAGCAATTTTAGCAAGTAGTTGGAAGATTATAAAGTTTAGTGACATAGCTTTGAGGGAGTAGTGTAGCCAAAGGTAGGTAGAAGTCCACGAGATTTTTTGTAGTTGCCAAAATGGCCAATAAGAGGGATGTAAACTATTTTCGAGGAATTAAAATTTAAGGAGATTAAGGTAATAGTAGATTTTCTTTTGAATTTAAGGAATAGTTATGAATTATAAATGTCGATGACAAAATTATTTTAAGGTGGGTAGATTTGTAGCTGCCATTCCCAGAAAATTTAGAATATTTTTATTATTATTTATTTTATTGGAATGGTGATTTTTATAATTTTTATAAATAATTATTAATTCATTATTTCGGTAGATGACTTTAACCATGATGGATTTTTGAAGTACAAGACGGTTAGGAATCGTGGCACGGATAGTGTGAGGGCGTGCTTTGACTAGTATACCAGCCCTGGTAGGGAAGGCCGAGCCATAGTGATGTCATAACTAGAAAAACCAGGCCAAGTTGTGACTTAACCCTTACCGAAGATTTATTTATCTATTATTTATATTATTGAGTTTTAGAGAAACCGGTTATACCATTTTAGCCCGGACTGGACCCGAACTGAGCCCAAGCCATGTAGTCATGCGGCACGTCCAATAACATTCGTGTTGATGGAATTTGGTATGAGGGTGTTGTATTTCATTTTAGTGATTTAATGTATATTTCTAAATATTCATAATTTAAATATTAAATATTATTATTAGTGGGTATTCGATGATGTTTGTATAAAATAGGTCCTTGTACATTCTGGGGATCTTTAGACTGTACGCCATGGTATATACACCAATATTGAGTTATTGAATTTCGTTATTATTATTATATTTTTATTATCAATATTATTGAAGTTATTATTATATAATAATATTTTATTATTGGTTATATTATTATTATTATCAAATAAATGTTATATATTCATATTTATATAAATAAGCCCTACACTAGGAACAAATGCTATGGGGGTTATTTGGGTTTTATCGAGATTATATATAAGCATATATATATATATATAATATATATATATATATATATATATATATATATATATATATATATATATAATATATATATATATATATATATATATATATATATATATATAAATATATATATATAAATATATATATATATATATATATATATATATATATATATATATATATATATATAAAATATATATATATATATATATATATATATATATATATATAAATATATAAGAACAATTTATATATATATATATATATATATATATATATATATATATATATATATATATATAAGAGAAAATATATATATATATATATATATATATATATATATATATATATATATATATATATATATATATATATATATATATATATATATATATATATATATATATATATATATATATATATATATATATATATATATATATATATATATATATATATAAAATATATATATAAGGATATATATAAGGATATATAAAAAATATATATATATATAAGGATGTATATCTATAGATATAGTAGAATAACAGAATAATATAGAACAATTTTTATTTGTAAATATAGATATAATAGAATAGGTATTAGTTGTAAATTTATATTTGCAATTGGCCCTGCAGGGACCCGGACGCTAATACTGAAAAGTATGGGACTTAAGTAGAAAACCCCCCTTGTGGGCTACTGTTCCCAGCAGACCAAACCGAGAGCGCTGCTCGGTTATTCAACCACAGCGTGTACAAATAAGATTAGGAGATCGACAGTTGAAACGAAAGAAAAAAAAACCCTAGACTAAACACGATACGTGGCCATCCCAACTCGACTCCTACCTCTTGAGAAACCTCTCCGACGACGGCGCGTCACCGGAGGGAGGCTGACGGCCGGCCGCGCGCTCCCGCAGCGCACACACAGAAGCAGGGCAACAGCAGTACGCAGGTACTTTCGCTCGCATATTTTTTCCTTCCCGATTAATGAAACCTCGATCCGTAAAATCCTACGGAGAGCCGATATAACCATCTTGAAACTCTAGTAATTAGGTTTTGATCAAGTCGCACGACCTATCCATGAATTCGACACGAAGTCAGAAAAAACCCATAGAACACATGTCCTATTTTGATAATTTTTCTGCTATGTTGGAAGGTAGATTACCACCAATCCATGGCAAATTTTTGAAATCCATTAAAACAGATTCGAAGACAACCTAACCGTGATGAAGACCCAATTATTACTTTTAATTCTACTTATTTAGGCAGCAATATAAATTAGATTGAAAATCGAAATAAAAACACAAAAAAATAGTTTCAAAAACATTAAAACTCCTCGATACGACGTGCGTCCCGCCAATTCGGGTGACGTGATCGCGAACCGAAAGTATTGAAAGGTGCGTAACGGCTTCATGGATGTGTCGGCTTTGACGGAATTCAAATTGGTCGCGTTTGCGCGACGAATTTGATACATATCCGTCGAAATTCACCGTATCGACCTCTGTGCAAATTTCTCAATTAGTTTGTGCACGTTCATCAGATCGAGACAAAATTTGCGCCAGCAGGACCATATCGTTTTTATGGTCCTGTATGCCAAGTTTGGTCCGATGCTGAGACAGTTGATCTGATCGCCGTTTTGCGGGCCCTACGGTCCGATTCAACGGACGATTTTGTGCACAACCCACCGAAATCCAAAATTGGACATACCATTGGGTTCATATCATCAAAACGAATTCGTAGACATGTAGTTTGACGACTTTAGAGACCATTAACTTTGGCACGCTTTTCGGTGCAAGCGGGTCCAACGACGGACACCGTTTTGGCTCGAAATTAATGTTTTGCCCCTGTATCCAGAATTGGACTTAAGGACAAGCAATCCTAGCTAATTTGACTATTCTGAGAACATTGGTAATGATTATTTTAGTATCCGGAGATCGTTGTACGAGTTTTGACTATTGTGGCACACCGAGCAATTCGAATTGTTGGTTTCACCAGCAAAGGACCACAGACGAGTACAGTTTATTGTTTGTTTTCAGTATTAATCTTTACTATACATCAGTGTTTAGTCGATAGATATGTGATTTCAGTTTTATGTTGATTTTTGTTCCTTGTTATGTTGGGAGGTGAAGTACTAACGATGTGTGATCTGACCTTAGACCGTGTAGACCGTGATTTATTCTTGCATTAGACCGTGTAGACCGTGATTTATTCTTGCTTTATACAGTGTAGACAGTATTTTATTATTGCATTTATTTCTTGTAGATCGTGTAACTTTGGACCGTATAGACTGTGTTTATTATTGCATTTATTTCTTGTAGACCGTGTAACTGTAGACCGTGTAACTGTAGACCGTGTAACTTTAGATCGTGTAGACCATGTCGCATAATTGTCCCGAGACCGATCACATATCAAAGGTACTTCAGTCGATTAGTTGGTGAGTATTATTGTATTTTATTTTCTGTTCTTGATATTCAGTTTTATTCTGTCTTTTTTTTTATTTTTTTATAAATCATATGTTTAAAGGCTAACCTCTGTTATATAGTCATTTTCATATATTGAAACTGTATTCAGTGAATTGTACTTGTTCCATTCCTGACCGAAAACCAATATTTTTCAGGTTAGCCGTGGATTCACTTAGCATGGGAGTTACGGATGTACTTGTAGACAAAAAGCCTAGAGACTAGCTAGATAGTTGAGTTGTAGTCATTTCAATATTTGTACATGTTTATATTTTTCTGCAAATATTAAACTTATGAATATTGTAAGTTAAATTAGTTTGTGAATGAGCATTGTGTTATTTATTTTGATCATCATGATCGTGACAGCGTTCTACCGCTGACACTGCGGCGTAGGCTGGCTTGGACTCGTCTTGTATCCGTTAAAAAAAATAGGTGCGGGTCGTGACAGCTAGGGTTTCATAATAATTAGGCTTGGGCTCCTCTCTATAGGTTAAAATAAATTATTAATCAAGGGGTTCTAACTTAGTATCAACTAATGATTTCTTATTAGCTTCTAACTTGAAACTAACTAGAATAGGATTACTAACACTAACTAATCATGCTAACTAAGTCACTAAGTCATGGTGAGACACTAGGCTAGGTTGCACCAAGGCTATACTATCAAAATGCCAAAAATCACAATACCAATAATATAATTTATTAAAATAATCAAAAAATTTACAAACACCAAAATACCCTCAAACTAGAAAAATGGATATAACACACTTGTCGCCAAGCACGGTGTTATAAGATTTGCAATCGCTCAGTTAATGCTTGTGCCATAGTGGATTAACAGCGAACAAGAGTACTCGCGACTGGACTAGTCCTCTCAAAGGAAAACCAGTATATATTGCTGTGTCACTGAGTTTGAATTCTTGACTCTTACTTTATCGTATTTTATTTACCATCTTTTATCTGCCATAATATATAACTGCTTAATATTTTAATTGGTGATTATTTCTGCTGCCCACGCACACACTCTATTCACCCCCCCATAGGTGCTCAATGTTCCTACAATTGGTATCAGAGCAGATTATATTTTAAATATAACACTCTAGAGAATACATATGGCAGCCATGAAATTAATGTTCGCAGGTGAAGGACAATCCACAAATAGACTGCCACTATTTGATGGAACAAACTACACGTACTGGAAAACACGGATGAGCTTGTACCTGAAGTCTCTAGACTTTAACTTATGGTTAATTGTCATCAATGGCTAAAAAAAAGCCTACTACCACCTCTACTCTCACTTCCTCTATTATTAACAAGCCTTATTATAGTTACACGTAGCAAGAGAAGATGTTAGCTAGCCTTGATGCAAAAGCAATACATGGTCTTTATTGTACTGTAGACATAAATGTATTCAATCTTATTACTACTTGCACAACATCTAATAAAATTTGGAAACGTCTTGAAGCTACTTATGAGGTATGAAAGCAAAGCTAGTAACTCTAGAGAGGAGGATAGTCCTAAAAATGATACAAATGTCTGCATAACGACAGTAGGATTTAAGGTACAACACAATCCCTTATATGAAGAAGAGCTGGTATGCTACACCTGCAACAAGACAAGACACATCAAAGAGGACTGTTGTACTACTACTAAAGAGAAGAATCGCTACGAACAACGAAACAAAGGAAGATCGTCGCCACACAAGTACGCTAACACAAGCATATGGTGTAAAAGTGAAGCAAGCGATTCCGAAAAAAAGAGAGACCTCATCAAGCTGCAAATATATGCTCAATGGCATTATCTAACGAGATACAAGATAACCCTCTTTATGAAGAGGGTGAATATTCTTATGATGAGTTATCTGATGCTTTTAGTGATCTACTAGAAGAACACAAGAATGTATTAGATAAGTCTAAGCAAGCTAGAAATGATGTTCTAGTCATAACCGTGTGAATGGAAGCTTACTTGCTTATAGAATGATGCTAGAAATACTTCTATTTCTGATAATTCTACTGAGATTTCCACACTTGAGTTTAGATTGCATGAGGCACTTGATTACATTAAGAAAAGCATTCAAGAAAATGCTAAACTTAAGGAGGAATTAGAAACATAGAAGAAGAAGTATTCTATTACTTCATGCAGAATTGATGATCTTTCTGCTAAATATGATGAGATATGTGCTAACTCTAAAAAATTATAAATTAGACTGGGAAACAGGTAGTACAATCTATGACTCAGTCTAACATAAGACACATGACACATCACAAAGTCATACACGACAGATCTTTTGCAAAGGAAGCAAGTAAAGCTAAGGTTAAACATAACCATGCTTTTTATTATAGTAAATCACGCAAGAAATATCACACCAAATCACGTTCTCATACTGCTATACATAGCACTATTGCTAATACTTTCTGTCATTATTGTGGTATGAATGGACACATTTCTAATCATTGTCAAATTAGAAAGCTTGTTGATATGAACGTGTGCAAATGGGTTCCCAAAGCTAACAAATGTGGATCCAAGTATTAGATACCAAAATCTTTGCCTAATATTTTAGATGGAGCTACTTATGCTGAACCATAGAACAATGGAGCGTGTTGGTGATTGCATAGCTACAAAGGTTACCTTCCAAGCAATTGTACCAACATAAGTGTGGCCACTAGAGCCACATTTGTAACATGCTGAATAATTTTTCTTAAATAATCTTTTATAGAATCTAGCATGTTCTTATTTTCTATTAGCTATCATCGATATTTTTTTAGATGTATATTGTTTGAATCAATGTGAAATTTAATCCTAGCATGCATGACTAGTTGTTTAGCTTGAATGATTAGTTCACACTATATAGTCTTTCTTTTATTAGTGTGACACTTTTATCTAGGTATGCTTTTTACTCTTAGTCTTTATTCTTGAAGCATGCATACCACTCTAGTCCATAGGAGTTTTTTTTTCTTGTTACTATGTCTTTGACTCTTCATTTTTAATATTTTTTTAATGGTCACTTCTTACCGATTTATCTTTAGCATGTCATATTTACTTTAATAGGTATTTTGTGAATATGTATGTTTAGCACAAGTTTCTTTTTTATTTGAAAAGTAGATACATATACTCTTATGTTAACCTTGTGCTTGCATAATATATTTACTACTGATTCTCATATTTTATTTGGATTAACTTCTTATGAATCAATTACATCTTTCCCAATAAAGCATATCTATATATGTTTTTGATCTTATGATAATTTTTCAAGGCTTATTAAGGATACATGAAATATTGCTCATATATTTCTTATGTTGATATATATTTTTATATAAATAACTTTATGAGGGCATATGAGTTCAGCTCAAGTTCTATATTATTTTGAAAAGTATTTAATTGTACTTGTTATCTTCAAACTTGTGCTTACCTCATACTTCAGCTATTGATTACTTTGAGAAAATTTGTATTCTTCTCTTAATTAGCTTCTCATTCAAAGCCTCTCTTAAATGACATTTTTCTTGGCTTTTTGGTTGACATTTTGGATACATGACTCATATTTATTTTATATTTGAATTATTTCATGTATGCAATTATATATATATATATATATATATATATATATATATATATATATATATATATATATATATATTAGTAGTCTCCAAATTTTTTATATTTATTTGGTTTATATCTTTAAGTTGGGATTTTGAGAAGAAATATTTATTAATGTCTTACTCATGATTATTTGTGAGTGTTCTTTTAAGATCGTTTATTTTATCTTGATATGTTTATTGGTACACACTTATACTATATATTTTTCTCTATAGTGCACTATGAAAACTTTTTGAAAACTAGTTTTTAGTATCTTAATCTTGATGATCATTCCTTGTTCATTCTTTAGGAATTTACTTATCTTATATTTAGAAATTTTGGATTTCGATGCTGATTGGTGATACTGCGTATATTCTTTTAAATCTAAGTTCATATAAGTAGAAATCATCTTGGGTACAAGTCGAAAGGGTCCTTCTGTCATACAGGTGTAAATAGCCTGAAGCGACATGGTGTACTAGTCTTCGGACTACCGCTAGCTGAAAACCGGCCACTACAGCTAACCCAAAGTGGTCAATACTTTATAGACTTAAGATTTATTAAGGTATACTTGCAACTATGATCTAGTTCTGGATCCAAGGCACCGAACCCAGTCTCCTAGGTTCCAAAATATATTAGCATATCTAGGCCCTACTTTTTAATTTGTAAATAATTTATATTTTTTTGTTACACAATGATTTTGTAGCACACATGTATAAATGTAATTGATACATCGTAAATCGTATGCTACACTGTTCCAAATTTTTTTTAAGTCCATATAATATAATTGATTTCATATTGCACATATTCTTCTTAAATCTATGGTTATTAAAGAAAAGATTTGTTTTGGGTACAAGTTGTCTGCCTGGCATCACGGCTATGGCCAAAGGGAAGCGCTACTTAGGTGTTCCCTGGTGAACCTCCATTAGCTGGGATAGTACCCCGACTGCTAACCCAAGATTGATCAACACTTTATAAACTAATGATTTATTGAGATCTAGTTGCAATTGTTATATGATAGATTTTGGATTTTAGCTTTGGTGGAAAATATTATTTAAGTGATATTTTTTTTGCAAAGGTAACATACATTGATCTTTCATAGGTTATTGTTTGTCACCCTTTGATATATTCATTTTTTTCCCATACTATTCGATATTCAAACTTAATGATCTTGTGACTACTCATTGATTATCGTCTTGTGATTTCGCCTTTAGATTGTGTAATATTCATGATTTTTAGTTTTTTTTATTATCTTCTTATTGTCTACAATAGTAACTCTTTGTGGGGGAGATGTCAGGTATATTGAATTTCTCTCTCTCAAAGCATTTCTTCTCTTTAATCCTACAGTTATCTAATGGACACCGTGCAACGGCTTTAAAAGGGAAGAAATGAACTTTGATAAGAAGACATAATATTTTTGATGAATTAGTTTCATACTTTTGAAAATATTTTATCTAGAATTTTCAAATATGCCAATACGATTAATTTTGGTATATCCATGCAAAGGGGGAGCAGTTAATTGTCTCAAATCAATTATTTCCCTGACATGCATATATCTGGAATATTATTTATTTGGGCAATTATCTAGTCATATTTTATCTGTTCAAGATGGGCTATTATGATTTATGGATTCTTTTGTTAAAGCGGTTTCCGTATTTCAAAAATTTGAATCGTCAACAGTCAGTCTAAGGACTAAACGGAGGCATTCGACCTTTTATTAACACGATCTTTCATTTTAAGGGTCTTTTGATTTCTCTGTTTTTTTTATACTCGAATGCTAATATTAAGACAGTTTTCAAAAATCCTTTACTGTATTGAAATCATATTTATTATTTGAATGTTTTTTTTTTCATTCGAGACATATTTTGTTTGTTTATCTTTAAGCGTTTATTTATTGAATATTTCTTTTACTTGCTTAAAGATGTTATTTTTTCAAGTTTGGAACTTTATATGCACTTGATCAAAGGAAAAAAGGTGCATATCTTAAATATTCCTTAGATCTCGAGATTATTTATTTTATCTATTTTATGCATATAAATGTTTTTGAACTAGATATGCATATTTTAAGGGGAAGTAATATAATTGTTTCAATTCATTTATACCCTTAATAAGTGGTATACCTAGTTCATCATGAACCTATATTCTTTTACTTTATTCTTGTTGATTTGTTGATGATATTTTAATTTTTAGTGATTTTATGATAGAATATATGATTATTATTATTTCTTCTTGATTCTCTCATTTTATATAAGTTTATTTTTCTTAAAGTTACCTTGCCAAATATTTTGATGATTCATTTGAGTTTAAATTGATTTGGCTTTTCTTATTGAGATTTATCTCAAAGTTCATGATTATCTACATTTAGACTGGTCATACTTTACAGGGGAGCATTCATGTAGACTGAATTTCTCCTTCTCAAGTATTTTGTCTACATTACCTTCATGTCCATCTAATGGATATTCATATGCCATGATAAGGTAATTGAGTTCAAACGCATGAACTTTAGTGTAGATTTTGCATAAATTCTAGTATATCTATTTTGACTTCTTTTCAATGATTATACTCTTTATGAAAGTGATTCACTAATTTGTATGGACAAATTATGAATCATATTTTTTGCGATCATTGTTAAAAGTCTTATTGTATCCTCTAAATATACTATATTATGTTTTTTTACTGGTATATACTAGATCTGCAAATTTCTAATCCTCATAGATTATTTATGACCAATTATTGGTTTATACTTGATTGATATCTAAGTTTTTTAAAATCCTTTATTGGTCAATTTCAAAACTACATTTACACTTATATATCATATTGTGTTTTGAATGTCATTTTTGGATTTTTTAGTTGCTAAACTATGTATTCCTTGATTTCATTTTTCTTTGTTAACCAAATATATTATGTTTTGACAAGTTTTTATACTTTAGTTATGCAATTTATCTAAACTTGTCATTATACTGTTATCATAATTCTTGATCATGATTATGTTTGCCTTCCTCCTTTACTTTTGCTTGAGTTCGTTTTATATCTTATTACGAGGGAGCTTATTTTTTGATTTTGTCAACGGGGGAGAAATAAGTTTAAGTTAGCAAACAATATTTTAGTAATATGTATTTATTAGTGGTCCATGCATTATAGTATCGAACTTAAACTTAATCGATTTGCCATATTCAAAATGGAGGAGATTGTTAGCCCAATGATTATATCATGCTTTTGAATATGGCTAATCAATTAAGTTTAACTAGTGATGTCACTAATATTCATGTAATCACTATCATGTTGCTACTTAAACTTAGCATTGTCCTAAATGGTCTATATCATATTGTTATGATTATATCATACTGCATCATATTATTTTGTTCGTCTAACATTTACTTGCAGACAAGCAGTAAGCATGATCAAACTAGGACATATGCAATGAATAATTATTGATGGACCAAAGACGGCGTTATATAAGAAGATTTCTCTGAACCGCCCAACGACCTATCCGGGGCCTCGCATAGGGGATTCTACTGCCCAGTCAGCGGACGGGGATTGAGAGGGCAGCGCCCCCCGTGGGGGTTCGTGGACGAAGCCCCAAAAGAAATGCATCATCAAAGGGCGTTCAGATTTCTAGATCTGTTTATCTTTGGACGACTGCCGTCAAGGAAAAAGGCATCTTCAAGCCTTCTCAATTGTCAGAAGAAATGCATCATCAAAGGGCTATTGGTTTTCATATTTATTCTGTATTTTTTCTTTTATTGAGTCTAGGAAAAATGTGAGGTTGATCGGATCGGTACTGGCTTAGCTATTCGCAGTCCACAATATATATAGCCTACCTATCCATAAATATCTATCCAACTGTCCACATGTTAAAAGGCCAAAAACCCATCAAATTTGGCCAAAACACTTCTGGCAGAACTCAGCCCGAGTTCGGTTTGGGTTATTTGAAATACAGTCCCCACCAAATCTGCATCCAACGTTCGTATGCGAAATCCTATCATCCAAACTTTGCCCGAGTTCGGTGCCCAAAAATATTATAAATAGAGTTAAGATTTCCATTTATTTCACTCATCCCATTTTTATCACTTCTTTTCTATATCTAAAGTGTTCTAAGTTTTTTACTTTCATATCTAAGCCTTTACGACTGACACGCCCCAGAACCAGAATACTGGAGAGCAGGGGACAGACACAGCCAGCTACGTACATTGAAGTGTAACCCACCTCCCAATACAGTCACGGCTGTTTAGATGCATGAGGGTTAAACTACAATCCATCGGTCTTTATGGTCAAGAACAAGCCTAGTGTCTCAATCTCAAGCAAGCAAATAAATATACAAGATGTTAGATCATCAGACATACAAAGTAAGGGGTGTTTGCCATAAATATAAAAAAGCAGAACAATTTTCTGGGAGGACTGGACTTTTACTTCACAATACAAACTCGCTTGTACAAAGAAAGCCTAGGGACGAAAGTCTAGGTACAGCAGTCTAAGTAAAAATGTTTATTTTAGATTCTGGGGGGTGACGATAGAGGCTCGAGAAAGCTACGACAGCTCTGTCTTACTCCTGGACGATCGGTATGCAGCCTTGGCTCCGGAAAAGATCTGCTTGGCGTTGAAGAAATGCTCTCTTTGCTCTCTCTCTTTTTCTTTCCAAGTGATCTGGTGCTCTGATCTCGAAAAAAGGGTCCTCATTGTAAGGGAATGGCACCTTGCTATTTATAGGAATGGGATGCAATCATTAGGGTTTGCAATGATTGCCTCTTTGAAGTGGCGGCTAGGGATCACTGAATCTGGGCCGTTCATCTTGAATATCAGAGATTTGAGCAATTAATGTGATTGTATCAAATCTTTTGTGGGTAATTAATGATGATTGACATAAATCCTCATGATTTGCCAATCTCGAATTTCCCGCCACGTGTTATTGATTTGCCTGATTGCAAATGATTGATTTGATCCTGATATTTTATTAAGATTTGTTGATTTGATGCCACGTGTCCCACCATCATGCCACGTGTTTTAACCGTGAGCCACTGAGGAAATCTGAGCCGTATGAGGATTGAGCCGCATAAAGCTGGCCACGTATCAAGGCTGTTTGGGAGTGGTCCCTGAACATTCGAACCGCATGGTGATGATCTGAGCCGTATGAGCGTAGGCGGCCACAGAGTGGGTAGCTTCTTCGTGAGCCGCATGGATATAGTCCTCGTGAGCCGCATGGGGTAGCCCCTGCGTGAGCCGCATAAGATAGCTTCGGCCTGAGCCGCATGGGACATCTTTGACCTGAGCTGCATGGGACAGCTTCGGCGTGAGCCGCATGGAGTGGTCTTTGCTCGAGCCGCATGCGACTGTCCACACGTCAAGGCCGCCTGACAGTTTCTGGATCTCGGAGGATCGTGTCAGAGATTTTCTTTGTTTCCCTAGGAGTCCGCCATTATGACGGAGTCATTATTGTATCTTTGTGTCAGAGCTGTCATTTGTAAGAGCTGTCAGCCGTCAAGGCATTTAATGTAGTAAAAGACAAAGGGAAAGAGCTGCTTGGAAGCCACGTGGTTCCTCTCTGTGCTGCATGGAACTATTTGAGTCGCATAAATGCTTGAGCCGCATGGATCCCTGAGCCGCATGAGCTCTCTGAGCCGCATGAGGCTCCTTCTGGCCGAGCCATATGGGCTTTTATGTTGATTTTGGGCCACCTAAGGCCCCCCTGCTGCTTTTGGGCCGCATGAAGCTTTCTGGATTTTGAGCCGCATGAGGCTCCATGTAGAATTCGAGCGACATAGAGAATCCTCTTCTTTTCTTACGCTTGCGAAGGATCACATCTCGCAAGTCAAGGACATCTCGGTCAACCTTTGTACTCGTTTTTTGGGCCCGAGTATCCCGAGCACATGAGTGCGTAGGTATCATATTTACAACTTTCCATCAGAGGCCCGCTTTAACAGTTAGCGGGGCGCTCTGATGGTCAGAGGTTGGGACAGCTGACTGAGCTCGATGAGCTCGTGCTGCCCTAGACTTCTTCGACTTAGCAACCGAATGTGCGTAGTAGGAAGAGTCCAAGTTGGAAGAAGGGAAGAGAAGTTGGTGCCCTTTTCAAAGAAGGAAAGGCGGCTCTATTTATAGAATGGAGTGAGCCCTTTCTTCTTCTCCTTTTCGATGTGGGACTAAAAGAAATATTTTTCATGCTTCTACAATCCCCCTTCAAAGTTTCCAAATTGTAAATTTGGAATACGTTGAATAAGAAGCATGGAAAGCAGAGTTGTTTTGGTGTGAAGATCCCATCAGAGGTTGCATGGACATGATAGGTTTGGGTGCTTCCGCTGGGGATTTTGTGTGGACTTATCATCCTTGGCGTACCTTGGTCTTAGGTATGGATAATAAGTTGAGAGAGGGAACCATCATATTTACTCAGAGGTGGTATGTAAATATGAGGTTGATGGTAGAGCTTTCCTACTCAGAGGTGATATGGACATAGTAGGAGTAAACTCGAATGAGGATACACAGATCAACTCAGAGGTGCTATCAATGTGGATGTTCTATGCATTGGGTGAAAGAATGCTATGGAACAGCTGGACTCCCGGGGCATGATGAGAAATGAGGGGCCTGTACTAAGAAACTTAACAAAGGACATTTGTGGGCCTATTATCCTTGGCGTACCCTGGCTTAGGATACGGATAATAGGATGAAAGTGAACCAACATACTTACTCAGAGGTAATGAGGACATGGCAAGCATGAGGGTTTTTGTTTCATCGCAGAATCTTCCTACTCAGAGGTAATGAGGACATGGCAGGAGTGGACTCAATGGAGGATATTTGTGGACCTATTATCCTTGGCGTACTCCGGTTATGGGTACAGATAATAGGTCGAAAGGGAATCAACATACTTACTCTGAGGTAATGAGGACATGGCAAGCATGAAGATTTTTTCGACGGAGCCTTCCCACTCAGAGGTAATGAGGACATGGCAGGAGTGGGCTCAATGAAGGGGGGTACATAGAACGACTCAGAGGTAATAAGGACATAGAAGTTCTATGTAGAGGGGTGATTTATTTTTGGCAGAATTGAGACGACTCAGAGGTAGCATCGACATGGTCGTTTTGGAAATTTGTGGATCTGTTACCCTTTTTGTGCACTAGGAGTGCGGGTAGCGGATCATGAGGAAGGAGCTCTTTCAGGAAGAAAGTTCAGAGGTACGGTTATACATGACCTTCTCCCCAAAAGAGTGACCAGGATGTAAGTTCAGGGGTATCAGTGGGTACATAACTCGACAATCCGGGAATTTTGGAATCAAAGTGTAAGTTCAGAGGTACCAGCGGGTACATGACTCGATAATCTAGGATTTGTAGAAGGAGGACGTGAGTTCAGCAGTACCAGAGGGCACATGACTCAGCAATCTGGAATTTTGTGGATGTGAGTTCAGTGGTACCAGCGGGTACATGACTCATAATCTGAATTTTGTGAATGTGAGTTCAGCGGTACCAGCGGGTACATGACTCGGTAATCTGAATTTTGTGAATGTGAGTTCAGCGGTACCAGCGGGTACATGACTCCATAATCTAGAATTTGGAATATGAGTTCAGCGGTACCAGCGGGTACATAACTCAATAATCTGGAATTTGGAATATGAGTTCAACGGTACCGACGGGTACATAACTTAATAATCTAGAATCTTGAAATACGAGTTCAGCGGTACCGGCGGGTACATAACTCAATAATTTGAAATCTTGAAATACGAGTTTAGCGGTACCGACGGGTACATAACTCAATAATCTGGAATTGTGAATATGAGTTCAGCGGTACCGGCGGGTACATAACTCAATAATCTGGGAGATTTGGAGCTGGAGTGTGAGTTCAGTGGTACCAGAGGGTACATAACTCGATTAATCTGGGAAATTTGGAGGCGGCATGTGAGTTCAGAGGTACCGGGGGGGTACATAACTCACCAATCTGGGAAATTTGGAGGCGGAATGTGAGTTCAGCGGTACCAGAGGGTACATAACTCAATCATCGGGGATTTTTTTTGAGGATTTCGTTTCGAACGTAATACTTCTTTAGGAACTTGTCGTTGATGGGCAACATGAGCAAGTCTCAGTGTGAGCAGCCACATACTTGGCCATCTCTAACTCTTCTTCGGCCACCCCCTGTGTAAATGCAGATTGAGAGGATGACTTGGGCGGCTTGATCGTCAGGGGTTCTGCTGGTGGAGACGAGCATAGAGTTGTTGGCAAACTAATGACCCCCAGTTTGGTACTCGATATTGGGCGTGGAGTTGTTGGCTGGCTAGAAGCCCCAGACTTTGCATCGGGGTGACAATTCTTCTTGGGAAGACGTATCGTCATTGGCTTGTCAGAGGGATTGAGCTTCTCTGTTGGTGACTGGCCGACTCTCGGTAGTCTAATTGTCAGTGGCTCCGTTGTGGGTCTCGGTGCGTGGCCGGACCTTGGCAGCCGGATTATCATTTGCCTTTCTTGTGCCGAGAGGCTGATCGCATCGTTACGCAGAGCGGCCGTAAGGGGTACGGATTTGCCAGGTTTACGAGCTTGAAGGTGGATCGTCAGAGGTTCTTCTGATCCTGAGGCTGTTTCAGTTCGAGCTTGCACATCTTCATCCAGGTGCCTCTTCGACTTCTCGTATAAGCAGGAATCCGAGTAGTAGGACTCGGCTCCTTTGAAGGGATCGATGTCGGCAAATTCCGTCCTCACAAAGCCGTGTCTGTCGACATACTTGAAGCACTGGTGCAGCATGGAAGGTACGATCATATAATCGTGTATCCAAGGGCGCCCTAAGAGGATGTTGTAGGAAGTGTCCGCATCTATGACGTAGCAGGTTACTTCTGACTGGAGATCGCCAATTTGGCACTTCAAGCGAATCTTTCCAATTGGGTAGCTCCTGCCCGAATTGAAACCGCTGATGGCGGTACTTGTTGGCGTCAGACGATGCATAGGAATGTGGAGATGATGTAGCAGACCCTTCGGGATGATGCTTATAGAATAACTAGGATCAATGTGCATCTGGTCCACCTTTACGTCCCCGATGTATCCGGTGTAGTATAATGGGCGATCGTGCAGATTGGTTTTGATGAGCATATCCTGCAAAGTGAAGACAATATTGGGCATTGCTCCTGTGCAAGCGCTGTCTTGGAGATTTACAGGCGGGCTTTCTCCTGTGAGGTTGACCTGAGCCAGATAGGCGTCAGCATTTTGGAGTGCATCGCTCAAAACTGTGCGAACATCCTTTGAGAGCCTCAGGTGCTCATATAAGGACAATTTAGCCGGTGTATTGGCCAACTGCGCCAAGATGTCGAAGTTGTAGGGCCTTTCCAACCTCTGAGGTGTCTCCTTTCGGAGGGATTTATCGAAGCGAGTCTCCTTCGACCTAGGCTTGTCGGTCGTCGGAGACTGAGAAGGCCCTGGAGCATCGGCAGTAGCCGACGGGTGATCTTCAGTCGAGTTATCAGTCATATATTGGAATTGTGTGCCATATCGGTTAACGACAACTGTGACTTCTTCGACATCTGTCGAGATTGTGCGACAGGATCTGACTTTTTCACTCTTCTTCTTACGGATGGAAGGTGGCGTGGGCTGAGTCACTTCAAGTACCAGGTCCGGATGGACCCACATGACTTCCCCCCGTGATGTGGTGAGGGGCACTAGACCAGTAACCTGATCCCGAGGAGGTAGAAGATTAGCAATCTCCATTGTCGCCAGAGGGATGGGTACCATACCGTCTTGAGTCTCTGTTTGAGGGAAGTTGCCGGATTGTACGGACACCATATTGGCCGCCACGGTTACCTCGTCGAAATCAATGGCCAGGGTATTCAAATCGATGAGATGTTGGATGTATCGTTTTAGTTGGTAGCTGTCGTGTGTAGCATGGTGGACGTAGCGGTGGTAATGGCAGTACTTTGGGCTCTCCATTTCTGCCGGCCGAGGTTTCCGTCTTGGTGGAGGGAGCTGAATTCTGTCTCCTTGTATGAGCATGTCCAAGATGGGCTTGACGTGGCCGTCTTCGAAGGAGTAGGTTATTTGCGGCCATTGTTTGTCTGCCGGTTTCGACTCAGGTTTCTGGGCTGTGTCGGCCACCATAGCCTGCTTGCCCCTGTTGTCCCGATTGTTGGAGGGGCTACCCCCATTGTCGTTGTTGGTATTATGACGCTTTCCCTTATTCTCTCCCTCCGAGATGTGCAATTCCAGTTGGCGAGCCTTCTTCAACCGTTCATCGGTGCTTGTGGCACTGATGATGAATGTCTTCCAGTCCTTAAATTGACTTTCGCCCATCCAGAGACTGATTGTTGGGAGCAATCTCTTTTGGCAAATTTCAATCAAGGAGGAATCCGGGTTACCAGACGGCAACTTCATCGCGGTTTGGCGAAACCGCTCGATATAGTTCCTTGTCAGCTCTTTCTCCCCTTGGACGACATCCATGAGGCTGGACATTGTGATGTCCTGTCCTACTTCGTAGAATCTCTCCAAGAACATGCGCTTGAAGCCGACAAAAGAGTGGATGCAGTTGTCTGGCAGGTTACGGTACCAGTCGAAGGTGACCCCTTCCAATGCCCCGATGAATAATCGTGTAAGGATGGCATCGTCGTGGGGCATATGGTCGGTGGTGACCTCGAAGTAAGTGACGTACCGACTTGCGGAGGTCTTGCCATCATAGGGATTGATGTTGAACGGCTTATATATTGGTGGAAAAGGGACATCCCTCCATGCAGCAGGGTATGGTTGCCGTATTCTGAGATCTTGAGAGGTTTCTCGAGCGTGAAACATGGCTCGGAGCTCCTGAACATCTCTTCTTGCTTTCCTGGCCTCATCCACAGCGGTGGGAGTCGTTATTTCAGTAGGATTGTTGCCCGGATTTGGTGCCGCTGAGTTTGAGTCCGTATTGACCGCAGGACCTGCGCTTGTTTGGCCAGGCGTCCCTCCTTGCAGAGCTGGAAGAGCCGCTTTGATCTCGTCAACAGATTTGACCAAGGCGTGCAGTATGGCCTCTAGAGTGTCGATGCATTGGCGATCACTGGAACCACCTTGGTTGCTATCCGTCATGAACACCGTCCTTACATGAGGAGGAATGGAAGGAACGGTGGAGGATGTGCCCTCCGAGTCATACCCATGTACCGAGAAATCATCGGGGTATGTGGAAATATTCTCTTCTGGTTCAGACTCGGAAGGAATAGTACCCCCAACTTCAGAGCTTGCTTCATCTTGAGAGTCGTGGACGTCCACGGGGACGTCGACATCTGCTGTATCTGATGGAAGAGTTGTTTCCTCGGGCTCGTCTCCTTGGAACATCGAGTTGTCGTGGATATTCGGGGGAGTGCTACCCACAGTTCCAGCGACCCCCAGTGGTGTGGATGATGAATCTCCCACTGCAGCAGATTTTGTCATTGAACGGGTGCCTTGGAAAACTCCGGTGGTGGACAACCGTTTAGATGATTATTTCTTAGTTGCAGTGGTCGAAATCTTTGGGCTGGAGATGCTTGTCTTCTTCCCTCTTCCTTCGGCGGAGATTTTCTGAGTAGAATTGCAGGAGACAACAGGAGGCGCCTCGTCCTCTGAGCTCGGATGTTGTAGTCTTTGGAAGACGGACGGCCGGTCTTCTTCCACTGTCGCATTGTTGCAATAGCAGTTGACGATGATTTAGGTACAGTGACGTCCATGTGAGGTCTCTTTGCACACCGAGGCCCCTCTCTTTCCTTGCGCTTGTGGAGGATATCCTCACGCAGGTCAGAGGAACCACTTTGTCCGTTTGTCGCCGGGGGTTGGACTCGAGTGGTTCTGTACAACTTTCCATCAGAGGCCCGTATAACGGTATACGGAGTGCTCGGATGGTCAGAGGTCGGGACAGTCGGCTGAGCTTGCCAATCTCGCGCCGCCTTGGACTTCTTCACTCTAGCGCGTGAGGGCACATAGTAGGAAGAGTCCAGGTGGTGCTGGAGAGAGTCAGACATATTCTTTTGGGTATATGAGAGATCAGGACCATAGGAGAGGCGATCGAAGACTGAGCCTGAGTTGTGTCGAGCAGGCAGTATGCGGCTGGAGTCGCCAGTCTTCATGCGGCAGGCAGTTGTGGCCACATAGGCTTTCTTCATACGGCTGGAAATCCTGGCCGCATGGATATTCTTCATGCGGCTGGCTGTTTCAGCCGCATGAGCATCATACATGCGGCTGACAGTCTTGGCCGCAAGAGAATTCGGCTTCTTCCTAGAGCACATAGAATCATTCTTTGTCCCTGCAAGTCCAGTATCGTAGTGCTTTCCTATGTCGGACTTGGGGACAGCAGAATCCTCTATGGCTTGAAGTGGGGCCGTATGAGAGTCGCCTTCACCGTCTTGAGCAGCAGAGAGTACTTCATCTAGGGCCTGGGGAGGAGCAAATGATTTTGGCCTCCACTCCTTGCGGGCCTTCTTCGTGCGGGCTCGCCGCTGGACCGGGCCAGCGCCCTCGTCGGAGAGCATTTCTTCAAACGCCTGTTGGTCGAAGCGGACGACCATCTTCTGTTGTGTGGAGCCCAGTTTGGCTGCATCCGATTGCGTCACCAACTCCTCAGCCGTGGAGAAGTTTGTCCCCAGCAGAGTCGCCATCGTGTTTGCCATGAAATATAAAAGAGCAGAACAATTTTATAGGAGGACTGGACTTTTACTTCACAATACAAACTCGCTTGTACAAAGAAAGCCTAGGGACGAAAGCCTATGTACAGCAGTCTAAGTACAATTGTTTATTTTAGATTCTGGGGGGTGACGATAGAGGCTCGGGAAAGCTACGGCAGCTCTGCCTTACTCCTTGGACGATCGGTATGCAGCCTTGGCTCCGGAAAAGATCTGCTTGGCGTTGAAGAAATGCTCTCTTTGCTCTCTCTCTCTTTTGCTCTCTAAGTGTTCTGGTGCTCTGATCTCGAAAAAAGGGTCCTCATTGCAAGGGAATGGCACCTTGCTATTTATAGAAATGGGATGCAATCATTAGGGTTTGCAATGATTGCCTCCTTAAAGTGGCGGCTAGGGATCACTGAATCTGGGCTGTTCATCTTGAATATCAGAGATTTGAGCAATTAATGTGATTGCATCAAATCTTTTGTGGGTAATTAATGATGATTGACATAAATCCTCATGATTTGCCAATCTCGGATTTCCCGCCACGTGTCATTGATTTGCCTGATTGCAAATGTTCTGATTTAATCCTGATATTTTATTAGGATTTGTTGATTTGATGCCACGTGTCCCACCATCATGCCACGTGTTTTAACCACGAGCCACTGAGGAAATCTGAGCCACATGAGGATTGAACCGCATAAAGCTGGCCACGTGTCAAGGCTGCTTGTGAGTGGTCCCTGAACATTCGAACCGCATGGTGATGATCTGAGCCGCATGAGCGTAGGTGGCCACATAATGGGTAGCTTCTTCGTGAGCCGCATGGAGATAGTCCTCGTGAGCCGCATGGGGTAGCCCCTGCGTGAGCCGCATAAGACAGCTTCGACCTGAGCCGCATGGGACATCTTCGACCTGAGCCGCATGGGACAGCTTCGACCTGAGCCGCATGGAGTGGTCTTTGCTCGAGCCGCATGCAACTGTCCATATGTCAAGGCCGCCTGACAGTTTCTGGATCTCGGGGGATCGTGTCAGAGATTTTCTTCGTTTTTCTAGGAGTCCGCCATTATGATGGAGTCATTATTGTATCTTTGTGTCAGAGTTGTCATTTGTAAGAGCTGTCAGCCGTCAAGGCATTTAATGCAGTAAAATACAAAGGGGAAGAGCTGTTTGGAAGCCACGTGGTTCCCCTCTGTGCTGCATGGAACTATTCGAACCGTATAGACGTTTGAGCCGCATGGATCCCTGAGCCGCATGAGCTCTCTGAGCTGCATGAGGCTCCATCTGGCTGAGCCGCATGGGCTTTCATGTTGATTTTGGGCCGCCTAAGGCCCTCCTGCTGCTTTTGGGCCGCATGAAGCTTTCTGGATTTTGAGCCGCATGAGGCTCCATGTTGAATTCAAGCGGCATAGAGAATCCCCTTCTTTTCTTGCGCTTGCGAAGGATTACATCTCGAAAGTCAAGGACATCTCGGTCAACCTTTGTACTCGTTTTGTGGGCCCGGGTATCCCGAGCACACGAGTGCGTAGGTATCATGTTTACAACTTTCCATCAGAGGCCCGCTTTAACAGTTAGCGGGGCGCTCTGATGGTCAGAGGTTGGGACAGCTGACTGAGCTCGATGAGCCCGCGCTGCCCTAGACTTCTTCGACTTAGTACCCGAAGGTGCGTAGTAGGAAGAGTCCAAGTTGGAAGGAGGGAAGAGAAGTTGGTGCCCTTTTCAAAGGAGGAAAGGGGGCTCTATTTATAGAATGGAGTGAGCCCTTTCTTCTTCTCCTTTCCGACGTGGGACTAAAAGCAATATTTTCTATGCTTCTACAAGGGGTCCTAAACATTATATATTCAGATGATCATGAAGTTGGTCATACAAAATATGAGACTAGCAAGAGTTAAGTCATACATGATCAACCCTAGGATTTGTCAATAATGTTACAGCCATTAGGCAAACAGAATTTAAGTTTCAACACGAGCTAACACTTGCTCGGCGGCTAAGTGTCTCAAAAGAATAATTTACAATAGAGTGGGAGAGCAAAATAGAAACCCACTCGTTGCCAGGATTACGCCTAGTGTTCACCATCTGGCCGATAAGCAGGAATATCCTCGGGTGTTACTCCAAAATCTGGCCATAAAAAACTAGCTGGGTCAGACCCCAGAAAGAGCAAGTGCCACAAGGGAGGCTTCATTAAGGAACTAAAACCAGCAGATAATAAATAGAAGAATAAATAAATGAACAGGCTTAAATGACAAGAAGACAGGGTTAGAATAAAATAATAACTTGCATTAGAAAAAACAAGAGACGGAATTTAATTCCCATGCTAATCACGAGCAAGCCTTCAGGCAAGGCCAATCAAATCCTATGGCTTGCTATCATTAGCTAACTAGGGTTATCACAGGCCTAGTTACTAGCAAGATGCAATGAGATGTTCCCACAATCATAAGCCCTACAGCTATCCAGGTTATCCGATCGAGGTGATTTACAAGATTTACAAGAGTTATCAAGATTACAGGTGTACTTTCAGTACTTATATTTTCAAGAAGTGCCCCATATGACAGTGTGCTGGAAATGTGCCCTACTCGTCGGTAGGCTACAAGTCCCTCAGGTGTGGCCGGGATAACGGGATCGCCTGTAACTAGAAAAATCTCTCTATATGAACTACTTGATCAATCTAGTCATTAACCTAGTCAGATTCATTATGAATTCCTAACCGTGGTAACCAGGAATCCATGTCCTAGACATGATACAAGACAAAACAGGTAGCTTGTACAGGCACAATCAAGAAAATCAACCACGTTGTCAAGACAAGAATTACTTAGCAAGTCAGGGTAGTTGCCACAACAGCCTTTCAAGATTATACATGTCATGTCATGTTTACTTGTTACTTGTCAGGAGTACTTGTCAGGAGTGCGCCTCGACGAGCCACTATCAAGCTTATACATGTCATGTTAGGTTACGTGTTACTTGTCAGTGTGCCTCGACGAGCCACTATCATGTCATGTCGAGATGGGGTCATCCTATCATGTTCAAGTCAAGATCAATACTAGCAAGTCATACACATGCTCAGCAAGTTATCAAGTCAGGTCGATGCAAGTTAGGCCAAGTACAAGCCACATGTAAGATCACAAGCATATGCAACAAGAATTAGGATAACATGCAAGGGGGTAAGGGACAAGGGGTTTCATGGCAAACAAGTGGCACTGGTCAAGTGGCACCAGGGAGGTAACAGGTGGCACCTAGCCTAGTGGCACCAAGGGGGACAGGTGGCGCCTGGGTTGGGTTGCGCCAGGCTGGGGTGTGCCAGACTAAGCTGCGAGAGGTCGAAAGACGCGAGACTAGGGTACGCCAGACTGGGATGCGCCAGGTCGAGGTGCGCCAGACTAAGCTGCACGAGGTCGAAAGGCGCGACGCTATAGAGCGCCGGCTGGGTTGCCCCAGGACAAGTGCGCCAGGGCCAATAGGTGCCTATGCTAGGGTGCGCCTGGAAAGGTGCAGCGCTAAAGAGCACACGCAACCAAATGGCACGGTGCCAAGAGCATGCACAACTCAGTGGCACGTGCTAAAGAGCGCGCGCACACTGCTCACCTTCTTCTCCAACAGACCGAGAAGAGCTCAAAGAACCCATGAACATCAAAATGCCATAACTTGCCCAAAACAAGTCCGAATTGAGACTTCGAAGGGTCTAAACTGTATAGAATGAGATTTCCTAAAGAAATGCTCTCTTTGCTCTCTCTCTCTTTTGCTCTCTAAGTGTTCTGGTGCTCTGATCTCGAAAAAAGGGTCCTCATTGCAAGGGAATGGCACCTTGCTATTTATAGAAATGGGATGCAATCATTAGGGTTTGCAATGATTGCCTCCTTAAAGTGGCGGCTAGGGATCACTGAATCTGGGCTGTTCATCTTGAATATCAGAGATTTGAGCAATTAATGTGATTGCATCAAATCTTTTGTGGGTAATTAATGATGATTGACATAAATCCTCATGATTTGCCAATCTCGGATTTCCCGCCACGTGTCATTGATTTGCCTGATTGCAAATGTTCTGATTTAATCCTGATATTTTATTAGGATTTGTTGATTTGATGCCACGTGTCCCACCATCATGCCACGTGTTTTAACCACGAGCCACTGAGGAAATCTGAGCCACATGAGGATTGAACCGCATAAAGCTGGCCACGTGTCAAGGCTGCTTGTGAGTGGTCCCTGAACATTCGAACCGCATGGTGATGATCTGAGCCGCATGAGCGTAGGCGGCCACATAATGGGTAGCTTCTTCGTGAGCCGCATGGAGATAGTCCTCGTGAGCCGCATGGGGTAGCCCCTGCGTGAGCCGCATAAGACAGCTTCGACCTGAGCCGCATGGGACATCTTCGACCTGAGCCGCATGGGACAGCTTCGACCTGAGCCGCATGGAGTGGTCTTTGCTCGAGCCGCATGCAACTGTCCATATGTCAAGGCCGCCTGACAGTTTCTGGATCTCGGGGGATCGTGTCAGAGATTTTCTTCGTTTTTCTAGGAGTCCGCCATTATGATGGAGTCATTATTGTATCTTTGTGTCAGAGTTGTCATTTGTAAGAGCTGTCAGCCGTCAAGGCATTTAATGCAGTAAAATACAAAGGGGAAGAGCTGTTTGGAAGCCACGTGGTTCCCCTCTGTGCTGCATGGAACTATTCGAACCGTATAGACGTTTGAGCCGCATGGATCCCTGAGCCGCATGAGCTCTCTGAGCTGCATGAGGCTCCATCTGGCTGAGCCGCATGGGCTTTCATGTTGATTTTGGGCCGCCTAAGGCCCTCCTGCTGCTTTTGGGCCGCATGAAGCTTTCTGGATTTTGAGCCGCATGAGGCTCCATGTTGAATTCAAGCGGCATAGAGAATCCCCTTCTTTTCTTGCGCTTGCGAAGGATCACATCTCGAAAGTCAAGGACATCTCGGTCAACCTTTGTACTCGTTTTGTGGGCCCGGGTATCCCGAGCACACGAGTGCGTAGGTATCATGTTTACAACTTTCCATCAGAGGCCCGCTTTAACAGTTAGCGGGGCGCTCTGATGGTCAGAGGTTGGGACAGCTGACTGAGCTCGATGAGCCCGCGCTGCCCTAGACTTCTTCGACTTAGTACCCGAAGGTGCGTAGTAGGAAGAGTCCAAGTTGGAAGGAGGGAAGAGAAGTTGGTGCCCTTTTCAAAGGAGGAAAGGGGGCTCTATTTATAGAATGGAGTGAGCCCTTTCTTCTTCTCCTTTCCGACGTGGGACTAAAAGCAATATTTTCTATGCTTCTACAAGGGGTCCTAAACATTATATATTCAGATGATCATGAAGTTGGTCATACAAAATATGAGACTAGCAAGAGTTAAGTCATACATGATCAACCCTAGGATTTGTCAATAATGTTACAGCCATTAGGCAAACAGAATTTAAGTTTCAACACGAGCTAACACTTGCTCGGCGGCTAAGTGTCTCAAAAGAATAATTTACAATAGAGTGGGAGAGCAAAATAGAAACCCACTCGTTGCCAGGATTACGCCTAGTGTTCACCATCTGGCCGATAAGCAGGAATATCCTCGGGTGTTACTCCAAAATCTGGCCATAAAAAACTAGCTGGGTCAGACCCCAGAAAGAGCAAGTGCCACAAGGGAGGCTTCATTAAGGAACTAAAACCAGCAGATAATAAATAGAAGAATAAATAAATGAACAGGCTTAAATGACAAGAAGACAGGGTTAGAATAAAATAATAACTTGCATTAGAAAAAACAAGAGACGGAATTTAATTCCCATGCTAATCACGAGCAAGCCTTCAGGCAAGGCCAATCAAATCCTATGGCTTGCTATCATTAGCTAACTAGGGTTATCACAGGCCTAGTTACTAGCAAGATGCAATGAGATGTTCCCACAATCATAAGCCCTACAGCTATCCAGGTTATCCGATCGAGGTGATTTACAAGATTTACAAGAGTTATCAAGATTACAGGTGTACTTTCAGTACTTATATTTTCAAGAAGTGCCCCATATGACAGTGTGCTGGAAATGTGCCCTACTCGTCGGTAGGCTACAAGTCCCTCAGGTGTGGCCGGGATAACGGGATCGCCTGTAACTAGAAAAATCTCTCTATATGAACTACTTGATCAATCTAGTCATTAACCTAGTCAGATTCATTATGAATTCCTAACCGTGGTAACCAGGAATCCATGTCCTAGACATGATACAAGACAAAACAGGTAGCTTGTACAGGCACAATCAAGAAAATCAACCACGTTGTCAAGACAAGAATTACTTAGCAAGTCAGGGTAGTTGCCACAACAGCCTTTCAAGATTATACATGTCATGTCATGTTTACTTGTTACTTGTCAGGAGTACTTGTCAGGAGTGCGCCTCGACGAGCCACTATCAAGCTTATACATGTCATGTTAGGTTACGTGTTACTTGTCAGTGTGCCTCGACGAGCCACTATCATGTCATGTCGAGATGGGGTCATCCTATCATGTTCAAGTCAAGATCAATACTAGCAAGTCATACACATGCTCAGCAAGTTATCAAGTCAGGTCGATGCAAGTTAGGCCAAGTACAAGCCACATGTAAGATCACAAGCATATGCAACAAGAATTAGGATAACATGCAAGGGGGTAAGGGACAAGGGGTTTCATGGCAAACAAGTGGCACTGGTCAAGTGGCACCAGGGAGGTAACAGGTGGCACCTAGCCTAGTGGCACCAAGGGGGACAGGTGGCGCCTGGGTTGGGTTGCGCCAGGCTGGGGTGTGCCAGACTAAGCTGCGAGAGGTCGAAAGACGCGAGACTAGGGTACGCCAGACTGGGATGCGCCAGGTCGAGGTGCGCCAGACTAAGCTGCACGAGGTCGAAAGGCGCGACGCTATAGAGCGCCGGCTGGGTTGCCCCAGGACAAGTGCGCCAGGGCCAATAGGTGCCTATGCTAGGGTGCGCCTGGAAAGGTGCAGCGCTAAAGAGCACACGCAACCAAATGGCACGGTGCCAAGAGCATGCACAACTCAGTGGCACGTGCTAAAGAGCGCGCGCACACTGCTCACCTTCTTCTCCAACAGACCGAGAAGAGCTCAAAGAACCCATGAACATCAAAATGCCATAACTTGCCCAAAACAAGTCCGAATTGAGACTTCGAAGGGTCTAAACTGTATAGAATGAGATTTCCTAAAGCCTGAGATGACTGGTTTTAGAAAATACCAAGCTTTAATGGATCAAAACCAAGAAAACAAGAAAAGATTAAAACTTAGATCTACAAAAATCCATCCATCGAAACCAAGAATGTCAAGTTCTAATGAGGCTTAGAATCTTGTAAGGAAGAGAATAGAACATTAAAACTTAAGATCCACTATGAAGCAAGTTGCACTTGCTTTGGGTTTCTTGGGTGTAGGTGTAGAGGAGTAATGGAGAAGAATAAGAAATAAATGAAAGTAATAAAGAGGGAGAGAGGAGAGTTGACTTATATAACAACCCTTCTCATCTCAAACCAAAAAGAACCAAACAAATCCAAGCCAAGTCAAGTTGAACCAAACAAAATAAACCAACGCAAGTTTAAACCATGATTAAGCTAAGCAAGACAAGTCTAATTACGGTCCACCTGACAATTGCTAGAAATTTGTATACGTATACAGAAAATACGTATAACGGGACACGAGAGTGACAACGACTCTTAGCCAAGCGAGTAAAGGTTCCGTTTAATCTAGAGTTTGGTATTGAAGAGTTGTATCGGAGGCTGTATTCAGAAAATGTTCCAGTTTTCCAATTTCATTCTGGAGTCGGTCGTGCGCTCGTCACCAAACACGATATTGTGAAGTCGATCGTGCACTTGTCGCCAAGCACGGTATTGTAAGTGTTGCAAGTGCTTAGTTAAAGCTTGTGCCATAGTGGATTAACAGCGAGTAAGAGTACTCGCAACTGGACTAGTCCTCTCAGAGGAAAACCAGTATATCGCTATGTTACTGAGTTTAAATTCTTGACTCTTACTTTATCTTATTTTATTACCGTCTTTTATATGCCATAATATATAACTGCTTAATATTTTAATTGTGGATTATTTCTACTGCACATGCACACACTCTATTCACCCCCCTTTAGAGGTGCTCAATGTTCCTACATCTTGGGATTATAGCAATCATGAAAATATCATAAAGGTGTTACGGGCTCTCGAATAACTGGAACCGAAAGTCTACTGCTATCATAAAAGGAAACGACTTCATCATGATGACTATGGAGATACTGATGGGCAAGCTCATGACCCATGAGCTGGACTTGCAAGAGTTTGAAGAAGCAACTCCAAAAGAAAAATCTATTGCCTTCAAAGCATAAGCCCGAAGAGTCTCATTCAATGACTCTGACGAAGAATCATCTGATGGTGATGAACAAGCCCTACTAGTCAAAAATTTCAGAAAATTCTTGAAGTTTGGGAGATCAAACCAAAAGAAAAAGGACATCCACGAAAGCAACAAAAAAGAAATAATCTGCTTCGGATGTAAGAAATCAGGACGCATAAAGAATGACTGTCCACTGTCAAAGAAGAGAAGTCCCCATGATCGGTCAAAATCGAACAGAAAAGCTACAATCGATCAAAAGTACGCCAATACAAGCATTTGGCACAAAGTGAGGCCAGTGAATCAGAGGACGAAAATAGACCCAACAGCAGTACAAATATTTGTCTGATGGCTTTCGATAAGGTATCTGAAAACCCTCTATATGATAATTTTACTTTCGATGAACTAGAAACTGCCTTTAGAGAACTACTTGGAGAACACATAAATGTGTTGGACAAGTACAAATTTTTTTGCAAAGAGATTAAGGTACACACAACAGAAGTAACTAGACTGTCTAATCTTATTAATGATATTAAAGAGACGTCTACTACCGGTAATATGGAAGAGATAGCCAAGCTTAAAGCAGACTATCACGAGGCTATCCTCACCATAGAGAGTAAAGAAAGAGACTATGTCAAAGTACAAGAGTTATATGACATAGAGAAGAAGAGACACATAGTCATTGAGCAAAGAATCATAGATATGACTGCCAAATATAAGGAGTCTTGTGCGATCTCTAAGAAGCTAGAGATCAAGTTAGGCAAATAGGTCATCCCTGTTACACTGCCTAAGGTTATTACTCGTAATGTCAAACATACATCACAAAGGACTAAACTGAAGAAAGCACCTAAGCAACAGCTTTCTCACAATCATGCTTTAACTTACAGGTTTCCAAGAAAGACACATAATAATGTCAACACAGAAACAAAGAGCACTTTTCAAAACTCACATGCATATATTATGGTACACACAGGCATATATCACAATATTATAGATCTAGAAAGCTTGTTGATAAATATTTACTTGCTTGGATTCCTAAGACTAATCATAATGGACCCTTGAAGAAATGGGAACCAAAGGATTCATCTAGGGGTGAGCATTATTCGGTTTTGAACCAAAAATTGAACCGAACCGAATCGAATAAGAGATTCGGTTTGGTTTTAAAAAAAATCGGTTCAGTTTTGAAAATACTAAATTTTCTTATTCGGTTTCCGTTTCGGTTTTTGGTTTCGGTTTCGGTCCAAAACCGTAAACCAAATAAGAAAATTTAGTTTATATTTTTTTAGTTTATATATATATATATATATTTTTAGTTTATATATATATTTTTATTAGTTTATATATATATATATATATATATATATATATATATATATATATATGTATTAGTATATAGGTATTAATTATAGGTATATACTAAATATATATAGGTATATACTATAGGTATATAATAAATTTATCTAGGTATATTTAGTTATTATATATATTAACAAAAAAACACAAATAAACCCTAAAACCGAATAAACCGAAAATCGAACCGAATTAATTCGGTTTGGTTTGGTTCGGTTATTGACCAATTCGGTTCGGTTTCTGTTTTTCTTATTCGGTTTCGGTCCAATTCGATTTTCGGTTATTCTGTTCGATTGGAACCGAATAAATCGAATACTCACCCCTAGATTCATCTAATCGTTTTGTAGGTGGACCCTCAACCCTCTTATGCTAAACGCAAGTGGATACTTGATAACGAATGTTCGTGACACATGACTGGGGATGCATCATTGTTCGTTGCGCTATCATTGAAGAAAGAAGGAAAAATTTCCTTCAACAACAATCTGAGAGGTGATATATTCGGTAACGGCACTATTGGTATGTCTTTCTATCCAGATATAAAAGACGTCTGTCTAGTCACGGAGTTGAAACATAATGTATTTAGCATAAGTCATTTGACAGATAATGGCTATGGCATCAACTTTGTGAAAGACAAATATTCTATCTATGAAATATCTACCGGGAATCATGTATATAAAGGGATCAGGGAGGATAATATGTATGTTTTCTTTCAAGAATGTACTAACAATACAGGTAAGTGCCTAGTAGCCAATCAGGATGAAAGCTGGCTATGGCACATAAGGCTAGGACATGCAAATATGGACACTATCTGAAGGCTATGCACCAAAAAGCTGGTAAAAAAGACTCCCAAAACTTAAACTCAAGAGAGATATGGTATGTGCTAACTATGAAAAGAACAAAGCAACTAGGTCTTCGTTTAAATCCATCAATGTTGTAAGTACTTCTAGACCTTTGTAGTTGATCCATATGGTTTTAATTGGTCCTAATAGAGTAGCTAGTCTTGGCGATAAACTCTACGCTTTTGTAATAGTCGATGATTTCTCTCGCTATACTTTAGTTTTCTTTTTATCAAACAAAGGTGATGCCATTTTTTAATTTTAAATATTTTATAAAAAGGCTTCATGATTACTCGAATCTGAAGTGATCATGGTGGCGAAGTTGTAAATATAGATTTCAAAATTTTCGTGATGATAGTGGATATTACCACGAGTTTTCTTGTCATAACCCCTCAACAGAATGGTATGTGGAGCGAAAGAATTGTACTCTAAGAGAAATGGCTAGAGTCGTGCTGAATCAGCATAATCTTTCTAAATATTTTTGGGCAGAAGTTGTTAGGACAGCGTGTCATTTTTTGAATATGGTGTTAATTCGACCTATCTTGAAGGAAACGCTTTATGAGTTGTGGTTTGGAAGGATTCCAAACATTTCCTATTTCAAGGTTTATGGTTGTCGATGTTTTATCATGGACACTAAGGACAACTTGGGTAAGTTCGACTCTAAGGTAGATGAAGGAATATTTCTCGGGTATGTTGTCAAGAGTAAGGAATATAGAATTTTTAATAAAAGATCTATGATTGTTGAAGAATCGATTAACGTTACTTTTGATGGGCTCAATAGTCAGAGATCTAGTGACAGCGTTAATGAGGATGTACAGAACAAATCCAAAGCACCTGAAGATACTGCTACCAACGAAAACTATTTGGAAAGTCTACCTAAAAGGATGAAATTTATGCCAGACCATCCAGAGACACTCGTAATAGGTGATGTATCCAAAGGAGTAAGTATACGTTCTTCTACTAGAGATATAGCAGCAAATGTAGCATTTATTTCTCAAGTAGAACGTAAGACAGTAGCAGATGCTTTTAATGATGAGTTTTGGATTGATGCCATGCAAGAGGAACTTAATCAATTTAAGAGAAACCAAGTTTAGAAACTTGTTCCTAAATATATTGGTCAATCGATAATTGGTACCAAATGGGTGTTCCGAAATAAACTTAGTGAGGATGGATAAGTTCTACACAACAAAGAACGTCTAGTCGCACAAGGTTATAATCAAGAAGAAGTGATTGATTATGACGAGGGATATGCCCATGTTGCTAGACTAGAAGCCATTCGTATGTTTTGTGCATTTGCATATTTTCATAATTTCAACTTTTTCAAATGGACGTAAAAAGTACATTTTTGAAGGAACAAGTTTTTGTGAAACAGCCCCCTAGTTTGAAGATTTTCAAAAACCTGAACACGTTTTCAAGCTTAGAAAAGCTCTTTATAGACTCAAACAAGCACATCGTGCTTGGTAAGAATGTCTAAGTGCTTTCCTACTTGAAAATGGTTTTTGAAAAGGAAGAGTTGATACGACTTTATTTATCAAATCTTCAGATGATAATATTTGTCTTGTGCAAATTTATGTAGATGACATTATTTTCGATTCTACTAAGAAAACTCTGTCAAGATTTTGCTAAGTGTATGTAGAGTGAGTTTGAGATGAGTATGATGGGAGAGCTCAACTACTTCCTAGGTCTTCAGATCAAACAACACTCGTAGGAAACATTTATCAATCAGGCCAAGTACACGAAGGATTTACTAAAGAAGTATGATTTTGACAACGTAAAGCCTACCGAAACTCGTATGGCAACATTAACACGACTTGACGTTGATGAAAGTGGCAAACCTGTTGACCAGCGTAAGTATCAAGATATGATTGGTAGTTTACTTTACTTAACTGCTAGTCGCCCTGATATCATGTTTGGCATTTGGATATGTGCACGATATCAAGCTAATCCTAAGGAATCACACATATGTGCCGTTAAGAATATCTTTCGATATATTAAAGGAACTTCTACAGTCAGCTTATTATATCCTAAAACTACATCGTTTTACCTAATCGGTTACTTAGATGTTGATTTTCCTGGATGCAAAGTAGACCATAAAAGTACTAGCGATACGTGTCATTGTCTAGAAAAAGATTTAGTCTCATGGTTTAGCAAGAAGTAAAACTCTGTAGCGCTATCAACAATTGAGGATGAGTATATCGTCGTTGGACGTTGTTGTGCTCAGATTTTGTGGATGAAGCAAAACTTAGAAGACTATAATCTGCACTATACAAAGATTTCTATTTATTATGACAACTCTAGCACTATCAACTTCACTAAGAACGAAGTATGTCAAAGCACATAGAAATAGGTCATCACGTCTTACGTTATCACCAACAACACGGGGTTATATGCTTAGAATTTATTGACACATATCATTAATTACCAAACATTTTCACAAAATCGCTAGCTGGAGACCGTTTTAATTATATGTGTCGCGAGTTAGGCATACATGAATTTTCAGAATTATAATATGTTATAATTAATAAAAATACTTAAAACTTGATATTCCTAGATTAATTAATTTAAATTATTTTTAGAACAAGCCGAAATGAGCCTTCTGTCATACACGTGTAAATAGCCTAAAGCGACACGATGCATTTGTCTTCAGACTACCGCTAGCTGGGATCCGGCCCTTACAGCTAACCCAAAGTTATGAATTTTAATTAAATCAAAGAGGTAAAAGTTATTAAGTACGTTTATAATTCATTACACATAAAATAAATGGAAATTCGAGTAGCCGAACTCGGACAGAACTCAGACCGAGTTCTGATCGAGTTCGGACCGAACTCGGTTACGGGTTTTTTATTTTAAATATCAGTGAAAAGAAGCCCCCTCCCCCTCCACATTCAGCTGCCCGAAAACTTCAAACCCTAACCCTAGCTTTCGGGAAAACTTATTTCCAAGGCTGTAAACTCCCTCTCCTCAGATCTAGCGGCTCTACGAAGGCTTTTCCCACTCATTTCCATTATATATTTGAGGTATATATATATATATATATATATATATATTTTTATATATATATATATATATATATATATATATATATATATCTTATTTTCTCCTAATTTCAATTTTTGTGGCTCCCAAGCTCTTCAAGAGAAAGAAAGGAGATATCGCGGCTTCATCCTCCACTTCGGAGTATGAACCCGTAAACCTGTGTAGTCCCGTTCGTCCAGACGATGACGAGGATTTTTACACCAACTTATTTTGGACTTCAAAAATTTAACTTTCTTAGTTTAACCAATTTCGATACCGGTATATTTGCCCCGGTCAATCGATTAATTTCACTGTTCTTTCAGAGTATGCATCTACCTTTGAAAACTTACAGGTCCGAGATTTCCTTGAGGCTTCGAGCCAAATTTATGAAAATGTTGTTTGAATGTTTTATTGTAATTTATAAGAAGAAGACGACAACATTTATTCCTGTGTTAGTAGAAAAGAACTTGAGTTTAACTCAACCGACTTGAGTGAGTTTTTACATATACCTGACAACGGCGAAGCTCTAGTCGAGATTAACAAAGTTCAATTCCCTCCTGATTTGTCTCTTAAGTCTCTTAAGGTAGCCATGTGTCATGCGGGTCCAGTTCCTCGATCTCGTTTGTTCGAACGTCACCTGAACCAGCATTTTTATGAACTCCATCGCATTGTTTATTCTGTCTTGCTACCTAAGATGGGATTTGCTGATGAGGTCATCTTCTTAGAGATATCAGCCATGTATCACATCTAGTTTGGAGTCACTTTTTCTGTTTCTAAGATCGTTATTGCTGGTATGGTCAGTTGTCAGAGGACAGGTTGCAACCTCCTTTATCCTATGCATCTAGCGGTGATCTTCCAGAAGTTAGAAATCAACTAAGACATCTGTTTTGTCTCTGGGTTACCTTCTGAGCTGTCTAGATCTAGGAAGTACCCTCAGCCTCTATTTTCACCCGGTGTTGTTATAGCCCCTGCACCTGATCCAGCCGATGCTCCAGCCCCTGTCGCTCTAGGCCACTTCGACAAGTTCTTCCAGAGGTTCGATGCGTTTGTGATCCTCTAAGGACAGAGGCATGAGACCTATATGACTCGTTTCACCGATGCTGAGTACCGCCATATTTCTCTAACCCAGGTCTTGATAAATGGCATGTCTAACATTCAGTGGACTCTGGCTATAACTACAATATTCTAGAATAAGGGTATCTTGGTCATTTGTAAAATTTTTGATTATTTTTAAATATCATTAATCAATATATTGTGTTAGTGTCATTATTCAGTAGAGCCTTAGAAACACATTGATTAAATGTTAGTCATGGCCTTAGAGGACTAGTTAGTGAGATTAGACAATCATAAATTTCATTCCTAATTAGTATTTAGACTCTAATCTAGCTAGATTTCCATTTAGAACCTATTTATTGACTTAAACAATATGTTAGAATGGGCCTTTCCTTAAAGGGCTTAACATGACAACTTAGGAAGGCTTTTAGACATTGCACCCAAAAGAAACCCTAGTCCAAACCTCTTGGCCGGCCACTAGAGCCTCTCCTCTTGCAATTAATAGCTAACAATTCTTCTTCTTCCCCCTTTCCTCAAACCAATTGCAAACTCTTTCCCTTGAAGGGATGAAGCCTCTATTGGCTAGCTTGGGAGCATTTGGAGTAATTTGGCCATTGAAGCTTGGTGGAGATCTAGATCTAGAATTGTTTCCTTGGAAATCTATCTCCTAAGTGGTAAGAGCCCTCTAAATCCTCTAATTTCCCTTCCTTTAGTATAGATGAATTCATTTAGGATCCCCATTGCATTAGGAATGCCTTAGGTCATTTTTGGATCCATTTGAGGTGCGTATCATGATGTATCGTACCGTATCGAATACGTACATCAAGTGTTTGATAAAATGACTCATAGTGCATTTAAATGGTTAATTTTTAGTTTAATTTTGGTTTTATTTTGGTAATATGTTGATTATCAATATTGGGTGTTATCTAGTGGTTTGGAGATGTTTGGATTAGTGAATATGGATATGGGGATTTTGGTACATGGTTTTAGTTTATTGTTTTAGCTTTGGTTTGGGTCTGTGCAGTCCCTTTTGACGATGCATACATATATGGTATAACTTGGTGCATCAGTTAGAGTAAGGGGGTGTAGAAAAGTAGCAGCCCTTATCATATGATTCAACCAATATTGTGTCCTGCATCCTTAGGAAGGTCAGTCCCTATGTTGGATTTTAGTTCCAATTTGACACTGCCTAGTTCAATAGTGATCTATCCTGAATCTCAACATTTAGTTCAGACCCCATTGCATGTATGCAGACCATTAGTTCAACGTTAGGCCACTTGTTCAGTCAAAAGATCGGCCCAGTTAAGTACCTGTCCATCTTTTGTATGATCATTCATTTTACTATGTATCAGCCCTATTTGAACTTTGATGTTCAGTCTTCAGAGAAAACTTGAGTATCAGGCTATTTTTGACCTCTGTCTCAACCCAATGATGAATAGGGATATGTTGGTATCATTCTCATTGTTATGTGCCCTCCAACCCATTCCCATTTTGCATTTAGTCATGTCCTAGTCCTTAATGTCCTATATGTCGTTCAGTCATGAACATATGCCCAATTCATTCATATATTCAGTCACAACTATATGTACAGTCATAAGACAGTAGATAGGTTTTGTTTTCGACCCTGCTTTGTATCATTAGAGTCTAGTCCATTGGATTATAGCAAGTCCATTATCAAGTTTAGACCCCATTCTCTTAGTGTTCTGTTCTATAAGGTTATGAATATTCAATCCATACTCACTAATGATATCACACCATTCAAATAGCCCTTGCCCTTATCTTTTTAATTAGTTCAGTTGGTTTGATCAGTTTATACTTGTTTGTTCAGTCCATTGAGTAGCCATTACTTCATGTCATGTCACTAATATTAGAAAAATTGCCTGCATTCAAATTAATCTACCATGTGTGTTCTGTCTTTGATTCAGTCTTGAATGTCCAGTTAAGGAGCTTCTGTTCTGTTCTTCTAATAGAGAATCTGTCTATTTAAGTTATGTCCTGCCTTTGAATATCATTATTTTGTTTTGTCCATAACCTGTTGTCTTGTTTAGTCATATTGTTAAGTTCAGATTATCTGGATTTATGTTCAGAGGTTAGGAAATGTGTAGGCTCGAGTTTGGAAGCTTTTGGTAGGCACAATTGTAAGTTTACCTAGTATCCTTCATATGATAAATGGCCTGCCCCACTCGTTCAATCCAAACCTTCACTTAATAGCAGTCCAATATCTGATTAAGGTTTCAGGCCCTTACCTCATGCATATTAGCTCATGAGTCAAGTTGTTCAGTACTATTTAGACTTAACTTGATATTAGCCTACCCCATATTCTAGTGTTCCTTGTGTTCATTCACATTTTGTCGGTATTAGTTAGCCTTAAGGATGTTGCCTTGTACTAGTTTTGATAACTTATATATGTATATGTATTAGTTCAATTATTTGAGGGTATGAGTGTTAGGTTGAGGTATCAGTGGTTCAGTTATAACTGTGATGAGAGAGAGAGAGAGAGAGCTCGAGTAGTTGAACCTTGTTTCGGTCTCCCCATTATGTTGTATCAATCATAAGGATTTATTGTGGCAGTCCATATGTAAGGAAATAGGACTATTATGGAATTGGTATCAAATCTATAGGGCTTAGTCTATATCAGTTGGGTAGGATACTCTATAGTATCGGTACTATGGAAGAGAGATGAGTGTTGGGCCACATGTAACTTGAGGGTGCAAAGACAGCGAGGGATTCATCTGGAAGCAGGGCAGTAGCAGTAACAGAGATATCAGTGGAAATGAATAGGAAGAGATGTGCGCAGTCCATCAATAGGTAAAATAGGATATGTGGGAATAAAAATTTATATAGATACATATATAGGTGCATATGAGTACATTAGATAATGGATATATGGTTGAGAGTGTGTTCTATAGACATACTTGATAGTGACAATAACTAGTGAGCTAATTGAGTTTAGTTAGCCAAGGTCCTTGGGTTGACTAATTTTATATATGAGAAGGGAGGGCCAAGTATTGGCATCAGCTTGTTAGAAGGTTGAAGTTAGACAAGTGCACTAGTGCAAGTGGGTATATCATGACTTGGAGGTTGTATACAACTATAGTAACATAGTAGTGAATATAATTGTAAGTATATATATATATATATATATATATATATATATATATATATATATATATATATAAGCTATATATGATTGTATTAGTAGCTTGATGATGGTTTAGATATAGTATCCTATAGTTAGACTATAGAGTATGAACATATAGATAGGTAGGAACCTAGGTTTGAAATATGGCTTGGTACCACATTACCCCTAGCACACTAAATAGCCTAAATTGGCCAAACCTTATGTCACGCCCCAGTACCAGAATACGGGGACGGACGTAGGCCAACTACACCGTATAAGGTACGAATACGCTATACGACGATGACGGCTGTCAAGTCTTGCTGTGTATCCAGCATGCAATCAATCTATAGCCTAAATCCGATCTCATGTCCACAGGCAAATCACAATGAAACAATATCAAAAGAGATAATCATATGGAAAGTAGGAAATACTCACTTGAAAATCAGGAATCTACAGTACAGGATAATAATGCAGACTAGTATACCTTCCCACAGTCCCTAACATGGTCAGGAACTGAAGCACATCCCCCAAGTCAAGTCTCGAAGATCCACAGGGTCGGTCTCAGGCAATCTGGGAACAATCCAGGGTTGGTCAGGCAAACTGCAGCAAGTACCAGAAATGAAGGCTCAAGGACGGGCAAAGAAAAACCAGCAGGATAAAATATGACAGGAATAGCATCTAAAAACAGTAAATAAGGTAAGGGATCGTGCGGTACCAACGCACGATAACAATCCATGACTAGTGTAAGTAACCAACAATCATCACAGTCATCCTAACATCTACTAATGCTTGCATCGCCAACTGGAACTCGTAGTCTGTCATCAGAACAGTAACTCACCCCTACATCAAACAAGAACAAGGGAATGAATTACCGCACCGGGACAGCGTTACGTGCCAGCCAGCTTAGCAAGCAACAAGCCATACAATTTTGGGAGAATAAGCGGCCACTCAAAATGCCTACGGTTTTCTATGTGGAGGTTGGGTTACCCCAACAATGCAAGTATGGGAATCCTCATATTGTGTCGTCCCAGCAGGGCTAGCGAGGCCAAGTATAGCATGTAAGAAGAGCACCGATCCCTCGTAAGGCTACCGGGCTCTGCATGTCACCACCAGTCCCTCGTAAGGCCACCGTGCCGAGCATGCCATGTATATAATGTATAGTACATAAGTAGCCGGATATTGCCATCCACTAGTACGAATGGTAACAATATTCATGGCGGCCAGACTGTAGGTCATGACTAATGTCTGGGATAAGGTTGGTAATACACGATCTCGGGATTTCGTTCCCCCCAATGCTTCTACCAGTTTAATTTACCTAGATTATCCATATAGTTGTCCGGGATCACATGCCGTGGTCACATGATCACCCTCCTAGATATCGTACCTCCGTACGGGAACGCTAAGTAAGAATCAACCTCGGCACTTGTAGTCCCAGTTGTGATTCATCCTTAGTGTTATGTAACAAGCAAGCAAGCAATCCTGACCACGCTAAGACTAAAGGCCAACTACCAAGGTACCCGTGCAGGTAATCATATAATATAGCTAGAATAGCAAGATGGCATCGCAATGCCATATAATCGTGGAAGTAGCACCTCAAAGTGCAAGTAGACAAGGGGCACCGCAGTGCAAGGTCAGGGCCAGTACCTCAAACGGTAACTGGACTTATAGCACGGATACAAGTAGTAGGGTCTGGGACAAGGACAAATCTGTCAGTCACAAGAAGTCATCTGCCCACATCGTGGTATGGATATCAGGTCAAGTACAAGATCAGAACCTCTACTATAATAACATCTCAAGCATACATGGGAGCAAGCATACATAGGAGCCTAGAGCTCCAATCATCCAGTCGGTCTATCCACTAGATCAATCTATCAAGAGTCTCCCATCCATGATGGAGTGAATATCACGTCAATAAAGACAACCACCAAATACCAAGCTCATCACCATAACAATGCTAGGCCCTCTGGCTCACAAGAATCCTCTGAATTGATGATCACAAGCTATCAGCAAATAAGTCTCACCACCACCAAGATATAGCAAACAAACCATGTTTTGTGCACTTAGGAAGTCGAGTAAAAATTATATAATAATACCCTCGATATTATCCTCGTTCTGCAAAGCACTCGAACAATTAATCAAAATCCAGGAACCCACATATCTGATCAAAATCGAACATCATCTAAAGGAATCGACAGTACTATCCAAATATCTACGTGAGTCTACCAACTGAACATCCCGAGATCATACTTCATATATTACTCAATCCTCATACATATCCAAGGTCACAATCCTGATATATAGGACAACTGTCAGCCCTATCTGGCTATACTAGAACAACTCCTAGAATGAATGGTCAGGGGACAAGAATATAATTAAATGCCGCCGAAAAAGTGGCAAGGATTTCGTGAACCACTCTGGAGCAGATCCATAACCCTTAAACCAAACATGGACCAGGGTTGCAGACCGTCTTCCGAGTAGAACCGCTCTCCTTACGCTATCCGACGGACAAGACAGGTCAAGATGGTAGGAGACTAATCTAGTCGGGAGTCTACATAGCAGATAATAGAATCAGGTAAACTATGCCAAGGTGAACATGCATGAATCCAGTCCAGCAAACCAAAGGAATGGTTCTGCCCGATCCTTCGAACCAAATTCCCGACTGGGAATTCTGAAAAAATCTGGCAAAGTCTCCTTTGTAACCTGGACGGGAGCACCCTACGAATTGGGGCTAAAACCACTCTGCACAACCCGCTGCAGAATCGCAGAATCACAGGCTGAGAACACTAAGTCTCAGCTACCAGCAGCACTATGATGCGTACTGGGAACAAATCGATAGCCGAGAACACTAAGTCTCGGCCTCCAGCAGCACTACGATGCGTACTGAAAATCAATCGAATCCGAGACCACTAAGTCCCGGCCTCCAACAGCACTACAATGCGTACTGGGCGCCAAGCCAACACATATAATAAGAAATCGCCTCGCAGGGTGCATCAAAGCACATGTCCATGGTTCTAACCCAAGCACAATCACAGCCACAAGAATAGTTCGCCAAGCCATTACCCAATCGCGAGTCGGACACGGGGCATACAGGGACAATCCATACATGTGAGTCGTGCTCGTGTCCTCGGAGGTATGGATGACCCATCCGAGTTGTCCGATACGATCTATCCCGGTATCGGACCAAGCTATCCTAAGTTATCATCATGGCAGTTCTACTACTAGGCTTCACTAATCATTGGTTATACAATTTACAAGTACAAATTAATTAAATGTAATAAAATCCAAAAGAGAGTGCAAGAGCCGTCGATGAGCAAGGGATACTTGCCTAGAGGGCTCGGCTTGGTAAGCAAGTCTTCAACGATCGCGATCCAAGCATTCACGCCAATCGACGTCCTCAGAACACATAATAAACAATCATTAGAATTAAATAATAAAATAATAGAAAAAATCACAGAGGATAGCTGTCATGACCCGCACCCACTGTGAGGGTACGAGAACGTAACAACGCCCAGCCTACGCCGCAGTGTCGGCGGTAGAGCGCTGTCCTAGGTCAACATACATCTAACAATATATATCTAAACAGTTTATACTCCCCGAGTGGGGTGACATAACAGTAAAACTCAATCACAACTAAGGAAGAGATAGCACGAAATGAAATAGAAGTCAAGGAAGTAAATAGATAAAAACAGTAGTCTAGGATAATCCCAGCAATATCCAACAGTACAAGGTCTCAGATAAAAGAATATATACAACTCATAACTCCAAATAAAGTCTAACTAAGACATGTCTCAAGACTGCATAATGTAAGATAAGCCTAACTAGCCTAGTCTAGGCAATCGGGGTGATCTCCTCAGCTAGAGCTGGGTCCTCCTGAGGGTCCAGCTCGCAGGTGTCATCTAAGGCTGCCCCGTAGTAAGTGTCCAGGCAAGCCTCCTCCTCGTCCTCTGTAATATTTTCAACAGGTCCAGTCAGGACAGGAGCGAGCACAGTACATCTCAATAATTCAGAGCAGGTTAGAAAATATAAACATGCAGTAGAGTAAGATATAGGAAACTGAAAGGAAATACATGATGAAAAAGAGAGAACTGTATATAAATCGCTACTGTATATAGAGAACTAATAGTGACTAGTGAAGCAGAGTACAAGATAGCACATGTGAATAGGACATATTTGCACATGACCTACACTAAATAGTTTGCACATGATCTACACTACAATAGAATTGTTCACATGACTACTAGCACTCCTCCGTTTTCCCCAATCAATACACAAAGATCTAAACAAGTTATGTTATTGTACATGATATCACATGGGGCCCATAAAGGGTGCACATGATAGTATACATGAAGGCTCTGTGAACATGAGAGTACAAGATTCACAAGAGTGTACATGTATAATAAAAGCACAGGAGTACATGATGAAAGTGAAACGCACATGACACAATGTACCCGATGCTCCCGAGGGGGATAACATCGCATGAAGAGATCCATATAGTACTAATCCGTGATAATGTCGTGACAGCATCAAGTATAGTAATCTAAAGCAGGAATATAATTCTAAGCAGGATATGAAATGATCAGAGAATGTACTCGCCTGTATCTGAGTGTCCAATATGAAAAGTACCGTCCAAGGAGTGGTGTCTGGCTCCTAATCAGAACAGCACAAGTCACAACAAGTCCAAAATGGTAAAATGAAGTCCTACTATGCATTCTACATGATTCTAGGTCAAACTAGGCCAAAGTCAACTCTTGGTCAACTCTGGTCAACCCTAGAAGTCAACTAGGTCAACTATGGTCAATCTAGGTCAAACAGGTCCACATTAGGCCCAACTAGCCTATCTAGTCCAATCTAGACTATACTAGTCTATACTAATCCAGTCTGGGTCTATCAAGGCTAAACTAGCCTAACAACATGCAATACAAGGCTATAAATCCTATTCTATAAATCAACACATCTCTAAATACAAGTGCTAACAACATTCTAAGTATATATATACAACATGTATATATACACACATAGATTAGAACTTATAATCTAATATAGGAATATACCTATAGCTATCTATGAAATATCACATATCCCATAGGATCACTTATATATATATACACAACTTCACACATTCCTATATATAAATAATATGTACATACAACTCATACATAATACATACATATTCACATGTGTATAGAGAGGGGACACTAGTGTAAGTGTCCAAGTGTGTGTGGTGAAGAGAAGAGGGTGCCTGTGTTATAAGTGAGAGTGTGGGTATGTGGAATAGGTGAACAAAATAGGACAGTAAAGAAAGAGAGGAAGGGTGTGTGTGTGCCTAGATAGGCTGTGACAGGTTTAGGAATAGTGGTGTAGGTTGTTTGTGTATAGGGTTCAAGAAAACAGTGGTGTAGGTGAGGGTAATACAATCATGTGTGTGTATATGTCATAGTGAGAGTGTACAGGGAAATGAGCAACAGTGCAGCAAACACACAGGAAAAAGGAAAGGAGATTAACTCATTGCTCCCATCCTCAATCTCAGTTGAAGAATACCCAAAACAGCTATTAATCTCAGGTTTAGAATCTAATAACCCAGCCTACATACTCATCAAAACAGCCCCCTTTTTGAATCTCAGTTTCATGAGCCACACTCATCATTTAATCCCAAAATTTTAACCATGGTTAGATAATATATAGGAGAACCCATTTAGGGACTCTAACCCAAACATTAACAGTATAAAATAGGTTAAATAGGACTGCCAAGGTTCCATTCCAAAATCTGGAAATACATGAAATGGGTTCCCTGTTACAGAAATTCATAGTTTTCAGGTCACACATTAAAACCCCATATCTCAACCAATTCTCAATGCCATTTACCTAAAACTGAACCACAGTTGGAAAACATATCGGAGAAAGGATTTAGGAGCTAAAACCAATGTGTAACAGCCTTGAATAGGTCTAAAATTGATGGCAAGTTCAACATATGAAAACTGGGATTCTCAGGTTTCCAAGTATCAGAAAAAATGGGTATTTCGAGAATTACAAGTCAAAACAATATAAAACACAAAAATAGAGGTTGGTAGTGTAAAAACACATCGTATATGTGTCCCACAATCTGTTCGTGTCCACCAAGATGGACACAAACGTGTCCACACCAAACAGTGTACAAGATAGTGCATAATGTGTTGTTCCTCGTGCACGTGTGCACGAGTCTCGTGTGCACAACAGAGATCAACCCAAGACACGTGTCCATTAACATAGGTTCACCACATATAGGGCTATCCATAAGATACCCTAAATCGTGTCCAAGTCGAGTGTGTACAACAGGACACGCGCGTATCAGTGTACGAATGCACAGGCGCACTGCACAGGCAAAATCCAGTGCGTCAAGGATTTCTCCCTCGTTATGCCATGTGGGCCCACGAAATTTGACACGTGGCATGTCAGTCACTGCCCCTAGTGGCGTGTCAAGTTTCGTGTCGAACAAATGTGTGTCGTGTCCAGTGTAACCCCCGCACAGCAGGACAGTGCAGCCCCAGCGCGCGCGGTCGTGTCCCCGTGTCCAGAATGACTCGACACGTGCACGAAATCATCTCAGTGCACAAGAAATGTGTAAGCGACAATGAATAGCAATTTTCCATTCAAAAACATTTCAAAAATATCACAAAAAGTTTCAGTGAGGAATTTTCACAAACACAAGGAGTAGGATACTGATACGTGTCCTGTTAGGACACGAAACGACACAAAAATCTGGGGATTCTTATTCCTATAGTTTGGGTAGGTCTAGGGCTCCCTATTCATGCAATAATTTTAGGATTCTATGGTGAGAATAAGAAGTTACCTCAAAGTGTCAAAACCCTTAAAAACTCTAAAGAGAGATGCTCCTCTTGATGGTGAAACTCCTCCAAATTGTTGGAAAACTGAGAACAACTAATTCCAACAGCAAGAAAACAATAATTAGAATCTATTGCAACTTGTTTGGATTAAAAAGGAGGAAAAATGGATTTATTATGAATTTCTAAAGATGGGCGCTCACCTCTTTCTTCTTGAAATGGATTCCTATGGAAAAGGAGGCTAGCCCTAGAAATTAGAAGGGGTTTTATAGTGGGGGAATCCCTAGGTTGGCTGGACAAAATGATTGGGTTGCTAATTTGGGCTTTGGGCCAAGTCACAAAGGCTATTGCTAAGTTGTTTATTAAATGGTTAGAACCATAAGTCATGACTTATGAAGTTTTAAACCATAATAGCCTAAACAACTCCAAATCACTCCTAACTAGTTCCAATGACTTAAATCTCAGTAAATTAGGTCAACCCAAGGCTACTTAACCTAACTAAGTGGCCATAACCTAGATTAGTCACTAGGTTAGTCTTCTAGTCAACACAAGTCAAAGTCAACTATAGGCCCAAATCAATTATCCTAAAAATCACCAAAAATCACTAAAAATCATATTAATTCTAATAAATCATAATAATACATAATAATTCCAAAATTTCCCAAAATTTGAAAAATGACCAAAATGCCCCCAAGCTAGAAAGGTGGTAGTGACAAATCTACCCTCCTTAAAATAATTTCGTCCTCGAAATTAAAGGCGAAACTAAACTGCTGAGAAGGATAGAAAAGTATACCTCACGGTCCAAAAAGATAGGGGTACCGCTCGCGCATCTCATCCTCCCGCTCCCAGGTAGACTCTCCCGGAGAATGATGCCTCCATGCGACGCGTACCAAAGGTATCACCTAGTTCCTCAGAACCTTCTCCCGTCGATCCAGAATCTCCACGGGCTGCTCTGGATAGCTGAGAGAAGGCCCAACCTCTATCTCTGAATGATTGAGCACTTGGCTAGGGTCAGCCACGTACCATCTCAACTGTGATACATGAAATACGTTGTTGACCCCCACAAGTGCAGGCGACAAGTCTAGCCTGTAAGCCACGTCACCGACTCTCCCGCTGCTAACGAAAGGGCCAATGAAGCACGGGCTAAGCTTTCCGCCTCCACCGAAATGTATCGTACCACGAGTCGGAGATATCCTCAAGAAAATCTGGTCTCCGACCTAATCACAAGCAAGGTCTCAATTAAAATAAATAATAAACATGATCAAAATCACAAACAACAACCTAAATCTAATCCTACTCTACTCCGTACCTCAAACTCCAAGGGCCTCCGGTGGCTATCGGCCCAGTGCCGATGTCTGTCCTGCGCCACGCGAAGTCTGTCCCTGATGAGCTTCACCTTCTCGGCCGCATCAACAACCATCTCTGGCCCCAGTAAAGTTCGCTCACCAACATCATCCCAGGATAAGGGTGTACGGCACCTACGCCCGTACAGAGCCTCGAAAGGTGACATCTCAATACTGGCCTAGAAACTATTGTTCTAGGCAAACTCCACCAAATGAAGATGATCCTCCCAGGAACCTCCAAAGTCCAAGACGCACATCCGCAGCATATCCTCAAGGGTCTGAATAGTCCGCTCTGACTGTCCGTCCGTCTGGGGGTGGTATGTAGTACTAAACTTGAGCTGAGTACCCAAGCTAGTCTGCAGACTCCTCCAGAAATGGGAAGTAAAACGGCTATCCCGATCTGAGACGATGCTGACCGGAACTCCGTGGATCCTGACTATCTGTCGCATGTACATCTCCGCCAGCCTCTCTGAGCTCCCCGCTAGGCACACATAACCTGGCACCGTACCTCAGGGCACCATCCTCTGCAAGTGAAAACTCAGGATCCCCCACTCCTATACTGATTTGCTCTCTGATACTCTGCAAAGCCACATCCTCGAACTGGGCTGCCTTGATCTTGTCCACCAAGACTGACTGAATCTGCATCCCCCATAGCTGCATCTGTACTCCGGGCACGATCACCTCAATCCCAAGGCTCTCCAAGTCGACAAGCAAATGCCGATCCATGGTCAAACACATGGCTGTCGGATACCTACTCAAGGCATCGGCAACCACGTTGGCCTTTCCTGGATGATACTGCAGGGCAATGTCGAAGTCCTTCATCAACTCCAACCATCGGCGCTGTCTCATGTTCAACTCCTTCTGAGTGAACACATACTTAAGGCTCTGGTGATCTGTGAAGATCTCCACCCTCTCACCATACAGATAATGCTTCCACAGCTTCAATGCAAAAATTACTGTTGCCAGCTCCAGGTCGTGGATAGGGTAGTTCTTCTCATGGGGACGTAACTGCCTGGAAGCATAGGCAATCACCTTTCCGTGCTGTTGTAACACACAACCCAGGCCCTTCCCTGAAGCATCACTATAAATAATGAAACCACCTGATCCTGAAGGCAACGTCAGAATCGGAGCTGTCGTCAGCCGCTTCTTCAACTCATCAAAAGCTGTCTGACTCTCCTCTGACCAAACATACTCAGCATCCTTCTGGGTCAACCGTGTCAACGGCTCTGCAACCCGGGAGAAATCCTGCACAAATCTTCGGTAATATCCTGCCAGCCCCAGGAAGCTCCTGATCTCTGCAACTGAAGTCGGTGCTGTCCATGCCTCAACTGCCACAATCTTCTTGGGGTCATATGAGATACCATCTCCAGTCACCACATGCCCCAAGAAATCCACCCGGTCTAGGAAAAACTCATATTTGGAGAGCTTTTCGTAAAGCTGCTCCTTCTTGAGAATCTTCAGCACTATCCTCAAATGCTCCTCGTGCTCCTCCTCAGTCTTGGAATATATCGAGATATCATCAATAAACACTACTACAAACTGATCCAGATACTGATGGAACACCTTGTTCATAAGGTTCATAAACACTGCGGGTGCATTGGTTAGCCCAAACGACATAACCAAAAACTCGAACTACCTGTACCGCGTCCTGAAGGCGGTCTTGGGAATATCCTCCCCCTTCACCTTCACCTGGTGATATCCTGACCTCAGATCAATCTTGAAAAATACCCGAGCTCTGCTCAACTGGTCAAATAGATCGTCGATCCGCGGCAATGGGTATTTGTTCTTGATCGTGAGGTTGTTGAGTGCCCTATAGTCAATACACATGCGTACTGACCCATCCTTCTTCGGCACGAACAACACTGGTGCACCCCATGGCGACGAACTCGAGCGGATGAAGCCCTTGTCCTGTAGCTCATCCACCTGCTTCTTCAGCTCCACCAGCTCGCTGTTGTTCACCCGATAGACATGCTGAGAGATAGGTTCCGCTCCTGGAACCAAGTCTATCGAAAACTCTATGTCCCTGTCTGGTGGCAGTCCCGGCAACACCTCTGGGAAAACATCCATATACTCTGCTATCAAGGGGTGTGGAATCGTCTGATCCTCGACCGAGACTCCACAGAAGACTCCGCTGCTCTGCTCTGCCTGACGTCTGGAGTACTCGAACTCTGGCTCCCCCGGCGCTCTGAAGATAACTCTACCCTCTCTGCAATCAATGCTGGCATGGTGCCTGCTCAACCAATCCATGCCTAGTACTATATCGTAGTTCGACAATGGCATTACGAGCAGGCTCACCTCCAACTCACGGCCTCCCAAAACTACTCTCCGACCCTTACAAACATCACTCACGAGGATAATACCACCCCCGGTCGTGATCTTGTAAGTCCTAGGCAACGATTCAGCTATAATACCATGTCTAATCACAAAAGATACTGATATGAAGCTATGCGATACACCAGAATCAAATAAGGCAAATGCTGGACTGGAGTCGAGAAGAATCGAACCTGCAATCAGCTCTCCTGTCACCTCTGCCTCTCCAGCTGCCATGGCGAAAGCTCGCCCCTGCTGGCCTCCCCTGGCCTGCTGCTGGTGCTGGACAAACCTCTACTGCTGCGTCGGCAGGGCTGGTCCCCTCTGCTGGCCCACTGGAGCTCTGGCTCCACCTCCCGGAGCTGCTCGTCCTCCAGACCTAGGACAATCCTTCATCTGATGATCTGCTGCTCCGCAAAGAAGGCACTTCTCGAGCCTCTTTCTGTACTCGTTGAAGACATGCCCAGGCTTCTTGCAGAAGGTCCAACTGACTGTCTGGTGCCTGGGTGCCTGATGCTGAAACTGCTGCTGGTGTGCTGGCCTCTGCTGAATCGGCTGCGGCTGGAACGGCCTCAGCTGCTGATGCTAGAAGGGGGGCCTCTTGGCCTGGCCCCCGCTGCTGCTGCCTCTAACTGAGTCTCTCCCCCTCTTGAGCCTAAGCTCAAGGTCATCCTCTGCTAGCAAGGCTCCCGTCAAGATCTCCTCAAACGTAGCATCTCTGTTGCCCTTGGTCAAGGACTTGACCTCCTTGACTAGGCCCTTCCGGAACCTCTGGGCCTTCGCCGTCTCGCTCAAACCCTCCACAAACCTGCTGAGGCGGCCAAACTCCCCGGCGTACTCCTCCACTGAGAGACTTCCCTGGACCAGGCTCTCAAACTGCGTCTCCAAGGCTCTGACTGCTGAATCTGGGAAGAACTTCTTCTTGAAGAAGCCCCTAAACTGCTCCCAAGTCTGCCCTGGTACCCCCACCCTGGGGTCCGACTGCTACCAGGTGCGAGCAAGATCTCGCATCCGGCTAGCTGCGACCTCGATCTGAAGGTCTGCTGGAATCCTGGCCAAGCGGAAGATCTCCTCCATATGCTCGATCCACTCATCGGCATACAAGATCCCCTTTGTCCCCATGAAGTCCCTGGGGCTCATCTTCTGAAACTGCTCGATCTTCGGTGTCCTTGGCTGCTGCACCACTGGTCGAGCTGCGGCTGTCGTGACGGCCAACTCCATGCCTCTGTCCTGCCGAGCCTGCTGTCGGTCCATGAACTGCTGGAAATACGCAAACATCTGAGCTGCGTCCACATATCCTGGAGGCGGTGGCGGCAGGAAAGGATCCTCTGGAATGATCGGGTCCTGCCTCCCAGTCGGTGGATGTATACCCCCTGCTGCGACTGCCGAGGTCTCAACACGAGCTGAGGTGGCAAGAGCTGCAGTCCCCTGGCCTCGCCGTGCTGGCTGAGAGGTAGCAGTCCCCTCTATAGCATCCTTATGGACGGCACGCTGCGATCGAGTCTCTACCATCCTGAAGATAGACAAACAAGAGTATCAATTTCTGAGAAAGAAACGAAATAACAAAGGCGGACAATTATAATTAAAAGGATCAGCTGACAAAAGGATTTAGATGGCAATAAAAGGAAATTTTCCTAAAGTGATTGAGTATCTTAAAATTAATGTCCTATATCCTATAGCAGGCTGCAGTGATACTCTAGTTCGAGTACCACTACACTTCTAGTCTAGACCTGCATGGGCCACCACAAAAAACGTGTCACGACCCGCACCCACTGTGATGGTACGAGAACGTAACAACGCCCAGCCTACGCTGCAGTGTCGGCGGTAGAGCGCTGTCCTAGGTCAACATACATCTAACAATATATATCTAAACAGTTTATACTCCCCGAGTGGGGTGACATAACAGTAAAACTCAATCACAACTAAGGAAAAGATAGCACGAAATAAAATAGAACTCAAGGAAGTAAATAGATAAAAGCAGTAGTCTAGGATAATCCCAGCAATATCCAACAGTACAAGGTCTCAGATAGAAGAATATATACAACTCATAACTCCAAATAAAGTCTAACTAAGACATGTCTCAAGACTGCATAAAGTAAGATAAGCCTAACTAGCCTAGTCTAGGCAATCGGGGTGATCTCCTCAGCTAGAGCTGGGTCCTCCTGAGGGTCCAGCTCGCAGGTGTCATCTAAGGCTGCCCCGTAGTAAGTGTCCAGGCAAGCCTCCTCCTCGTCCTCTATAATATTTTCAACAGGTCCAGTCATGACAGGAGCGAGCACAGTACATCTCAACAATTCATAGCAGGTTAGAAAATATAAACATGCAGTAGAGTAAGATACAGGAAACTGAAAGGAAATACATGATGAAAAAGAGAGAACTGTATGTAAATAGCTACTGTATATAGAGAACTAATAGTGACTAGTGAAGCAGAGTACAAGATAGCACATGTGAACAGGACATATTTGCACATGATCTACACTAAAGAGTTTGCACATGATCTACACTACAATGGAATTGTTCACATGACTACTAGCACTCCCCCGTTTTACCCAATCAATACACAAGGATCTAAACAAGTTATGTTATTGTACATGATATCACATGGGGCCCATAAAGGGTGCACATGATAGTATACATGAAGGCTCTGTGAACATGAGAGTACAAGATTCACAAGAGTGTACATGTATAATGAAAGCACAGGAGTACATGATGAAAGTGAAACGCACATGACACAATGTACCCGATGCTCCCGAGGGGGATAACATCGCATGAAGAGATCCATATAGTACTAATCCGTGATAATGTCGTGACAGCATCAAGTATAGTAATCTAAAGCAGGAATATAATTCTAAGCAGGATATGAAATGATCAGAGAATGTACTCGCCTGTATCTGAGTGTCCAATATGAAAAGTACCGTCCAAGGAGTGGTGTCTGGCTCCTAATCAGAACAGCACAAGTCACAACAAGTCCAAAATGGTAAAATGAAGTCCTACGATGCATTCTACATGATTCTAGGTCAAACTAGGCCAAAGTCAACTCTTGGTCAACTCTGGTCAACCCTAGAAGTCAACTAGGTCAACTATGGTCAATCTAGGTCAAATAGGTCCACATTAGGCCCAACTAGCCTATCTAGTCCAATCTAGACTATACTAGTCTATACTAATCCAGTCTGGGTCTATCAAGGCTAAACTAGCCTAACAACATGCAATACAGGGCTATAAATCCTATTCTATAAATCAACACATCTCTAAATACAAGTGCTAACAACATTCTAAGTATATATATACAACATGTATATATACACACATAGATTAGAACTTATAATCTAATATAGGAATATACCTATAGCTATCTATGAAATATCACATATCCCATAGGATCACTTATATATATATACACAACTTCACACATTCCTATATATAAATAATATGTACATACAACTCATACATAATACATACATATTCACATGTGTATAGAGAGGGGACACTAGTGTAAGTGTCCAAGTGTGTGTGGTGAAGAGAAGAGGGTGCCTGTGTTATAAGTGAGAGTGTGGGTATGTGGAATAGGTGAACAAAATAGGACAGTAAAGAAAGAGAGGAAGGGTGTGTGTGTGTGCCTAGATAGGCTGTGATAGGTTTAGGAATAGTGGTGTAGGGTGTTTGTGTATAGGGTTCAAGAAAACAGTAGTGTAGGTGAGGGTAATACAATCATGTGTGTGTATATGTCTTAGTGAGAGTGTACAGGGAAATGAGCAACAGTGCAGCAAACACACAGAAAAAAGGAAAGGAAATTAACTCATTGCTCCCACCCTCAATCTCAGTTGAAGAATACCCAAAACAGCTATTAATCTCAGGTTTAGAATCTAATAACCCAGCCTACATACTCATCAAAACAGCCCCCTTTTTGAATCTCAGTTTCATGAGCCACACTCATCATTTAATCCCAAAATTTTAACCATGGTTAGATAATATATAGGAGAACCCATTTAGGGACTCTAACCCAAACATTAACAGTATAAAATAGGTTAAATAGGACTGCCAAGGTTCCATTCCAAAATCTGGAAATACATGAAATGGGTTCCCTGTTACAGAAATTCATAGTTTTCAGGTCACACATTAAAACCCCATATCTCAACCAATTCTCAATGCCATTCACCCAAAACTGAACCACAGTTGGAAAACATATAGGAGAAAGGATTTAGGAGCTAAAACCAATGTGTAACAGCCTTGAATAGGTCTAAAATTGATGGCAAGTTCAACATATGAAAACTGGGATTCTCAGGTTTCCAAGTATCAGGAAAAATGGGTATTTTGAGAATTACAAGTTAAAACAATATAAAACACAAAAACAGAGGTTGGTAGTGTAAAAACACATCGTATATGTGTCCCACAATCTATTCGTGTCCACCAAGATGGACACAAACGTGTACACACCAAACAGTGTACAAGACAGTGCATAATGTGCTGTTCCTCGTGCACGTGTGCACGAGTCTCGTGTGCACAACAGAGATCAACCCAAGAAACGTATCCACTAACATAGGTTCACCACATATAGGGCTATCCATAAGACACCTTGAATCGTGTCCAAGTCGAGTGTGTACAACAGGACACACGCGTATCAGTGTACGAATACACAGGTGCACTACACAGGCAAAATCCAGTACGTCGAGGATTTCTTCCTCGTTACGCCACGTGGGCCCACGAAACTTGACACGTGGCATGTCAGTCACTGCCCCTAGTGGCATGTCAAGTTTCGGGTCGAACAAATGTGTGTCGTGTCCAGTGCAGCCCTCGCACAGCAGGACAGTGCAGCCCCAGCGCACGCGGTCGTGTCCCCGTGTCCAGAATGACTCGACACGTGCACGAAATCATCTCAGTGCACAAGAAACATGTAAGCGACAATGAATAGCAATTTTTCATTCAAAAACATTTCGAAAATATCACAAAAAGTTTCAGTGAGGAATTTTCACAAACACAAGGAGTAGGATACTCATACGTGTCCTGTTAGGACAAGAAACGACACAAAAATCTGGGGATTCCTATTCCTATAGTTTGGGTAGGTCTAGGGCTCCCTATTCATGCAATAATTTCAGGATTCTATGGTGAGAATAAGAAGTTACCTCAAAGTGTCAAAACCCTTAAAAACTCTAAAGAGAGATGCTCCTCTTGATGGTGAAACTCCTCCAAATTGTTAGAAAACTGAGAACAACTAATTCCAACAGCAAGAAAACAATAATTAGAATCTATTGCAACTTGTTTGGATTAAAAAGGAGGAAAAATGGATTTATTATGAATTTCTAAAGATGGGCGCTCACCTCTTTCTTCTTGAAATGGATTCCTATGGAAAAGGAGGCTAGCCCTAGAAATTAGGAGGGGTTTTATAGTGGGGGAATCCCTAGGTTGGCTGGACAAAATGATTGGGTTGCTAATTTGGGCTTTGGGCCAAGTCACAAAGGCTATTGCTAAGTTGTTTATTAAATGGTTAGAACCATAAGTCATGACTTATGAAGTTTTAAACCATAATAGCCTAAACAACTCCAAATCACTCCTAACTAGTTCCAATGACTTAAATCTCAGTAAATTAGGTCAACCCAAGGCTACTTAACCTAACTAAGTGGCCATAACCTAGATTAGTCACTAGGTTAGTCTTCTAGTCAACACAAGTCAAAGTCAACTATAGGCCCAAATCAATTATCCTAAAAATCACCAAAAATCACTAAAAATCATATTAATTCTAATAAATCATAATAATACATAATAATTCCAAAATTTCCCAAAATTTGAAAAATGACCAAAATGCCCCCAAGCTAGAAAGGTGGTAGTGACAAATCTACCCTCCTTAAAATAATTTCGTCCTCGAAATTAAAGGCGAAACTAAACTGCTGAGAAGGATAGAAAAGTATACCTCACGGTCCAAAAAGATAGGGGTACCGCTCGCGCATCTCATCCTCCCGCTCCCAGGTAGACTCTCCCGGAGAATGATGCCTCCATGCGACGCGTACCAAAGGTATCACCTAGTTCCTCAGAACCTTCTCCCGTCGATCCAGAATCTCCACGGGCTGCTCTGGATAGCTGAGAGAAGGCCCAACCTCTATCTCTGAATGATTGAGCACTTGGCTAGGGTCAGCCACGTACCATCTCAACTGTGATACATGAAATACGTTGTTGACCCCCACAAGTGCAGGCGACAAGTCTAGCCTGTAAGCCACGTCACCGACTCTCCCGCTGCTAACGAAAGGGCCAATGAAGCACGGGCTAAGCTTTCCGCCTCCACCGAAATGTATCGTACCACGAGTCGGAGATATCCTCAAGAAAATCTGGTCTCCGACCTAATCACAAGCAAGGTCTCAATTAAAATAAATAATAAACATGATCAAAATCACAAACAACAACCTAAATCTAATCCTACTCTACTCCGTACCTCAAACTCCAAGGGCCTCCGGTGGCTATCGGCCCAGTGCCGATGTCTGTCCTGCGCCACACGAAGTCTGTCCCTGATGAGCTTCACCTTCTCGGCCGCATCAACAACCATCTCTGGCCCCAGTAAAGTTCGCTCACCAACATCATCCCAGGATAAGGGTGTACGGCACCTACGCCCGTACAGAGCCTCGAAAGGTGACATCTCAATGCTGGCCTGGAAACTATTGTTGTAGGCAAACTCCACCAAATGAAGATGATCCTCCCAGGAACCTCCAAGTCCAAGACGTACATCCGCAGCATATCCTCAAGGGTCTGAATAGTCCACTCTGACTGTCCGTCCGTCTGGGGGTGGTATGTAGTACTAAACTTGAGCTGAGTGCCCAAGCTAGTCTGCAGACTCCTCCAGAAATGGGAAGTAAAACGGCTATCCCGATCTGAGACGATGCTGACCGGAACTCCGTGGATCCTGACTATCTGTCGCATGTACATCTCCGCCAGCCTCTCTGAGCTCCCCGCTAGGCACACATAACCTGGCACCGTGCCTCAGGGCACCATCCTCTGCAAGTGAAAACTCAGGATCCCCCACTCCTATACTGATTTGCTCTCTGATACTCTGCAAAGCCACATCCTCGAACTGGGCTGCCTTGATCTTGTCCACCAAGACTGACTGAATCTGCATCCCCCATAGCTGCATCTGTACTCCGGGCACGATCACCTCAATCCTAAGGCTCTCCAAGTCGACAAGCAAATGCCGATCCATGGTCAAACACATGGCTGTCGGATACCTACTCAAGGCATCGGCAACCACGTTGGCCTTTCCTGGATGATACTGCAGGGCAATGTCGAAGTCCTTCATCAACTCCAACCATCGGCGCTGTCTCATGTTCAACTCCTTCTGAGTGAACACATACTTAAGGCTCTGGTGATCTGTGAAGATCTCTACCCTCTCACCATACAGATAATGCTTCCACAGCTTCAATGCAAAAATTACTGCTGCCAGCTCCAGGTCGTGGATAGGGTAGTTCTTCTCATGGGGACGTAACTGCCTGGAAGCATAGGCAATCACCTTTCCGTGCTGTTGTAACACACAACCCAGGCCCTTCCCTGAAGCATCACTATAAATAATGAAACCACCTGATCCTGAAGGCAACGTCAGAATTGGAGCTGTCGTCAGCCGCTTCTTCAACTCATCAAAAGCTGTCTGACACTCCTCTGACCAAACATACTCAGCATCCTTCTGGGTCAACCGTGTCAACGGCTCTGCAACCCGGGAGAAATCCTGCACAAATCTCCGGTAATATCCTGCAAGCCCCAGGAAGCTCCTGATCTCTGCAACTGAAGTCGGTGCTGTCCATGCCTCAACTGCCACAATCTTCTTGGGGTCATATGAGATACCATCTCCAGTCACCACATGCCCCAAGAAATCCACCCAGTCTAGGAAAAACTCACATTTGGAGAGCTTTCCGTAAAGCTGCTCCTTCTTGAGAATCTCCAGCACTATCCTTAAATGCTCCTCGTGCTCCTCCTCAGTCTTGGAATATATCAAGATATCATCAATAAACACTACTACAAACTGATCCAGATACTGATGGAACACCTTGTTCATAAGGTTCATAAACACTGCGGGTGCATTGGTTAGCCCAAACGACATAACCAAAAACTCGAACTGCCTGTACCGCGTCCTGAAGGCGGTCTTGGGAATATCCTCCCCCTTCACCTTCACCTGGTGATATCCTGACCTCAGATCAATCTTGAAAAATATCCGAGCTCTGCTCAACTGGTCAAATAGATCGTCGATCCGCGGCAATGGGTATTTGTTCTTGATCGTGAGGTTGTTGAGTGCCCTATAGTCAATACACATGCGTACTGACCCATCCTTCTTCGGTACGAACAACACTGGTGCACCCCATGGCGACGAACTCGAGCGGATGAAGCCCTTGTCCTGTAGCTCATCCACCTGCTTCTTCAGCTCCACCAGCTCGCTGTTGTTCACCCGATAGACATGCTGAGAGATAGGTTCCGCTCCTGGAACCAAGTCTATCGAAAACTCTATATCCCTGTCTGGTGGCAGTCCCGGCAACACCTCTGGGAAAACATCCATATACTCTGCTATCAAGGGGTGTGGAATCGTCTGATCCTCGACCGAGACTCCACAGAAGACTCCGCTGCTCTGCTCTGCCTGACGTCTGGAGTACTCGAACTCTGGCTCCCCCGGCGCTCTGAAGATAACTCTACCCTCTCTGCAATCAATGCTGGCATGGTGCCTGCTCAACCAATCCATGCCTAGTACTATATCGTAGTTCGACAATGGCATTACGAGCAGGCTCACCTCCAACTCACGGCCTCCCAAAACTACTCTCCGACCCTTACAAACATCACTCACGAGGATAATACCACCCCCGGTCGTGATCTTGTAAGTCCTAGGCAACGATTCAGCTATAATACCATGTCTAATCGCAAAAGATACTGATATGAAGCTATGCGATGCACCAGAATCAAATAAGGCAAATGCTGGACTGGAGTCGAGAAGAATCGAACCTGCAATCAGCTCTCCTGTCACCTCTCCCTCTCCAGCTGCCATGGCGAAAGCTCGCCCCTGCTGGCCTCCCCTGGCCTGCTGCTGGTGCTGGACAAACCTCTACTGCTGCGTCGGCAGGGCTGGTCCCCTCTGCTGGCCCACTGGAGCTCTGGCTCCACCTCCCGGAGCTGCTCGTCCTCCAGACCTAGGACAATCCTTCATCTGATGATCTGCTGCTCCGCAAAGAAGGCACTTCCCGAGCCTCTTTCTGCACTCGTTGAAGACATGCCCAGGCTTCTTGCAGAAGTTCCAACTGACTGTCTGGTGCCTGGGTGCCTGATGCTGAAACTGCTGCTGGTGTGCTGGCCTCTGCTGAATCGGCTGCGGCTGGAACTGCCTCAGCTGCTGATGCTAGAAGGGGGGCCTCTTGGCCTGGCCCCCGCTGCTGCTGCCTCTAACTGAGTCTCTCCCCCTCTTGAGCCTAAGCTCAAGGTCATCCTCTGCTAGCAAGGCTCCCGTCAAGATCTCCTCAAACGTAGCATCTCTGTTGCCCTTGGTCAAGGACTTGACCTCCTTGACTAGGCCCTTCCGGAACCTCTGGGCCTTCGCCGTCTCGCTCAAACCCTCCACAAACCTGCTGAGGCGGCCAAACTCCCCGGCGTACTCCTCCACTGAGAGACTTCCCTGGACCAGGCTCTCAAACTGCGTCTCCAAGGCTCTGACTGCTGAATCTGGGAAGAACTTCTTCTTGAAGAAGCCCCTAAACTGCTCCCAAGTCTGCCCTGGTACCCCCACCCTGGGGTCCGACTGCTACCAGGTGCGAGCAAGATCTCGCATCCGGCTAGCTGCGGCCTCGATCTGAAGGTCTGCTGGAATCCTGGCCAAGCGGAAGATCTCCTCCATATGCTCGATCCACTCATCGGCATACAAGATCCCCTTTGTCCCCATGAAGTCCCTGGGGCTCATCTTCTGAAACTGCTCGATCTTCGGTGTCCTTGGCTGCTGCACCACTGGTCGAGCTGCGGCTGTCGTGACGGCCAACTCCATGCCTCTGTCCTGCCGAGCCTGCTGTCGGTCCATGAACTGCTGAAAATACGCAAACATCTGAGCTGCGTCCACATGTCCTGGAGGCGGTGGCGGCAGGAAAGGATCCTCTGGAATGACCGGGTCCTGCCTCCCAGTCGGTGGATGCATACCCCCTGCTGCGACTGCCGAGGTCTCAACACGAGCTGAGGTGGCAAGAGCTGCAGTCCCCTGGCCTCGCCGTGCTGGCTGAGAGGTAGCAGTCCCCTCTATAGCATCCTCATGGACGGCACGCTGCGATCGAGTCTCTACCATCCTGAAGATAGACAAACAAGAGTATCAATTTCTGAGAAAGAAACGAAATAACAAAGGCGGACAATTATAATTAAAAGGATCAGCTGACAAAAGGATTTAGATGGCAATAAAAGGAAATTTTCCTAAAGTGATTGAGTATCTTAAAATTAATGTCCTATATCCTATAGCAGGCTGCAGTGATACTCTAGTTCGAGTACCACTACACTTCTAGTCTAGACCTGCATGGGCCACCACAAAAAACGTGTCACGACCCGCACCCACTGTGATGGTACGAGAACGTAACAACGCCCAGCCTACGCTGCAGTGTCGGCGGTAGAGCGCTGTCCTAGGTCAACATACATCTAACAATATATATCTAAACAGTTTATACTCCCCGAGTGGGGTGACATAACAGTAAAACTCAATCACAACTAAGGAAGAGATAGCACGAAATAAAATAGAACTCAAGGAAGTAAATAGATAAAAGCAGTAGTCTAGGATAATCCCAGCAATATCCAACAGTACAAGGTCTCAGATAGAAGAATATATACAACTCATAACTCCAAATAAAGTCTAACTAAGACATGTCTCAAGACTGCATAAAGTAAGATAAGCCTAACTAGCCTAGTCTAGGCAATCGGGGTGATCTCCTCAGCTAGAGCTGGGTCCTCCTGAGGGTCCAGCTCGCAGGTGTCATCTAAGGCTGCCCCGTAGTAAGTGTCCAGGCAAGCCTCCTCCTCGTCCTCTATAATATTTTCAACAGGTCCAGTCATGACAGGAGCGAGCACAGTACATCTCAACAATTCATAGCAGGTTAGAAAATATAAACATGCAGTAGAGTAAGATACAGGAAACTGAAAGGAAATACATGATGAAAAAGAGAGAACTGTATGTAAATAGCTACTGTATATAGAGAACTAATAGTGACTAGTGAAGCAGAGTACAAGATAGCACATGTGAACAGGACAGATTTGCACATGATCTACACTAAAGAGTTTGCACATGATCTACACTACAATGGAATTGTTCACATGACTACTAGCACTCCCCCGTTTTACCCAATCAATACACAAGGATCTAAACAAGTTATGTTATTGTACATGATATCACATGGGGCCCATAAAGGGTGCACATGATAGTATACATGAAGGCTCTGTGAACATGAGAGTACAAGATTCACAAGAGTGTACATGTATAATGAAAGCACAGGAGTACATGATGAAAGTGAAACGCACATGACACAATGTACCCGATGCTCCCGAGGGGGATAACATCGCATGAAGAGATCCATATAGTACTAATCCGTGATAATGTCGTGACAGCATCAAGTATAGTAATCTAAAGCAGGAATATAATTCTAAGCAGGATATGAAATGATCAGAGAATGTACTTGCCTGTATCTGAGTGTCCAATATGAAAAGTACCGTCCAAGGAGTGGTGTCTGGCTCCTAATCAGAACAGCACAAGTCACAACAAGTCCAAAATGGTAAAATGAAGTCCTACGATGCATTCTACATGATTCTAGGTCAAACTAGGCCAAAGTCAACTCTTGGTCAACTCTGGTCAACCCTAGAAGTCAACTAGGTCAACTATGGTCAATCTAGGTCAAATAGGTCCACATTAGGCCCAACTAGCCTATCTAGTCCAATCTAGACTATACTAGTCTATACTAATCCAGTCTGGGTCTATCAAGGCTAAACTAGCCTAACAACATGCAATACAAGGCTATAAATCCTATTCTATAAATCAACACATCTCTAAATACAAGTGCTAACAACATTCTAAGTATATATATACAACATGTATATATACACACATAGATTAGAACTTATAATCTAATATAGGAATATACCTATAGCTATCTATGAAATATCACATATCCCATAGGATCACTTATATATATATATACACAACTTCACACATTCCTATATATAAATAATATGTACATACAACTCATACATAATACATACATATTCACATGTGTATAGAGAGGGGACACTAGTGTAAGTGTCCAAGTGTGTGTGGTGAAGAGAAGAGGGTGCCTGTGTTATAAGTGAGAGTGTGGGTATGTGGAATAGGTGAACAAAATAGGACAGTAAAGAAAGAGAGGAAGGGTGTGTGTGTGTGCCTAGATAGGCTGTGATAGGTTTAGGAATAGTGGTGTAGGGTGTTTGTGTATAGGGTTCAAGAAAACAGTGGTGTAGGTGAGGGTAATACAATCATGTGTGTGTATATGTCTTAGTGAGAGTGTACAGGGAAATGAGCAACAGTGCAGCAAACACACAGAAAAAAGGAAAGGAAATTAACTCATTGCTCCCACCCTCAATCTCAGTTGAAGAATACCCAAAACAGCTATTAATCTCAGGTTTAGAATCTAATAACCCAGCCTACATACTCATCAAAACAGCCCCCTTTTTGAATCTCAGTTTCATGAGCCACACTCATCATTTAATCCCAAAATTTTAACCATGGTTAGATAATATATAGGAGAACCCATTTAGGGACTCTAACCCAAACATTAACAGTATAAAATAGGTTAAATAGGACTGCCAAGGTTCCATTCCAAAATCTGGAAATACATGAAATGGGTTCCCTGTTACAGAAATTCATAGTTTTCAGGTCACACATTAAAACCCCATATCTCAACCAATTCTCAATGCCATTCACCCAAAACTGAACCACAGTTGGAAAACATATAGGAGAAAGGATTTAGGAGCTAAAACCAATGTGTAACAGCCTTGAATAGGTCTAAAATTGATGGCAAGTTCAACATATGAAAACTGGGATTCTCAGGTTTCCAAGTATCAGGAAAAATGGGTATTTTGAGAATTACAAGTTAAAACAATATAAAACACAAAAACAGAGGTTGGTAGTGTAAAAACACATCGTATATGTGTCCCACAATCTATTCGTGTCCACCAAGATGGACACAAACGTGTCCACACCAAACAATGTACAAGACAGTGCATAATGTGCTGTTCCTCGTGCACGTGTGCACGAGTCTCGTGTGCACAACAGAGATCAACCCAAGAAACGTATCCACTAACATAGGTTCACCACATATAGAGCTATCCATAAGACACCTTGAATCGTGTCCAAGTCGAGTGTGTACAACAGGACACACGCGTATCAGTGTACGAATACACAGGTGCACTACACAGGCAAAATCCAGTACGTCGAGGATTTCTCCCTCGTTACGCCACGTGGGCCCACGAAACTTGACACGTGGCATGTCAGTCACTGCCCCTAGTGGCGTGTCAAGTTTCGTGTCGAACAAATGTGTGTCGTGTCCAGTGCAGCCCTCGCACAGCAGGACAGTGCAGCCCCAGCGCACGCGGTCGTGTCCCCGTGTCCAGAATGACTCGACACGTGCACGAAATCATCTCAGTGCACAAGAAACGTGTAAGCGACAATGAATAGCAATTTTTCATTCAAAAACATTTCGAAAATATCACAAAAAGTTTCAGTGAGGAATTTTCACAAACACAAGGAGTAGGATACTGATACGTGTCCTGTTAGGACACGAAACGACACAAAAATCTGGGGATTCCTATTCCTATAGTTTGGGTAGGTCTAGGGCTCCCTATTCATGCAATAATTTCAGGATTCTATGGTGAGAATAAGAAGTTACCTCAAAGTGTCAAAACCCCTCCAAATTGTTGGAAAACTGAGAACAACTAATTCCAACAGCAAGAAAACAATAATTAGAATCTATTGCAACTTGTTTGGATTAAAAAGGAGGAAAAATGGATTTATTATGAATTTCTAAAGATGGGAGCTCACCTCTTTCTTCTTGAAATGGATTCCTATGGAAAAGGAGGCTAGCCCTAGAAATTAGGAGGGGTTTTATAGTGGGGGAATCACTAAGTTGGCTGGACAAAATGATTGGGTTGCTAATTTGGGCTTTGGGCCAAGTCACAAAGGCTATTGCTAAGTTGTTTATTAAATGGTTAGAACCATAAGTCATGACTTATGAAGTTTTAAACCATAATAGCCTAAACAACTCCAAATCACTCCTAACTAGTTCCAATGACTTAAACCTCAGTAAATTAGGTCAACCCAAGGCTACTTAACCTAACTAAGTGGCCATAACCTAGATTAGTCACTAGGTTAGTCTTCTAGTCAACACAAGTCAAAGTCAACTATAGGCCCAAATCAATTATCGTAAAAATCACCAAAAATCACTAAAAATCATACTAATTCTAATAAATCATAATAATACATAATAATTCCAAAATTTCCCAAAATTTAAAAAATGACCAAGATGCCCCCAAGCTAGAAAGGTGGTAGTGACAATAGCAGAAGAATATACCGCGTAGGTCCCACAAGCAGCGCAGAGATCTGGCACAAAAACCGAGGCACGCGAACCGATACGGGTACGTTAACTGAGACGCATACGTATATCGAGATGCACACGAGAATCGAGAGAAACAGGAGACAACGTACACGTAAATCGAGACGTACACGTAGATCGAGGAAATCATGAATATCAAGATAGCGCACAAATCAATGCGACACGCAAATCGAGATGTGCATGCGAATCGAGACGGCACAAAGACTAATGCGGCACACAAATCGAAGCGACGCACAAATCAATACGTGCACACAAATCGAAGCGATACGAAAATTGAGATGGCACAAAGGCCAAGATACAGGAATCGAGGCAACACGCAAACCGAGGTAGCACGGTAATCGAGGTACACAAATACCGAGACGACACACACATCAAGGTACGCGTAAACCGAGATGACACAAATCAAGGGGCACACATCCCGAAAAATACGGGAAACAAGGGAACGCGCGAACCGAGTGCACGTGACCCAAGGCACGTGGCCCGGGCAATACGCTGCCCGAGTAGCGCGGGGCCCAAGGACGTCTCGCTGCCCAAGGTGGCACTGCTCCCGAGGCGACGGTCGCCGAAAAGAAAGAAGGGGAGAGACGGAGGAGCTGTCGGGGGTTCGGCCAGACGGGGCCAGGATCCGGCGGAGGATGGCTGCGCCGGAAAAGAATGGAGAGGGGGAGGAGACGCAAGGAGGCGAGGGTGCTGCCGAGGAGGGCGGCGGCCATGGGGCTTGGCCAGGCGGAGGATATAGGAAGAGAGGGGAGGCCGGAGGAGAGACTCACCGGCAGAAGGAGGATGGAGATGGAGACGATGGTGGAGGCGGCAGTGGACGAGACACGGGCAAGGCTGGAGGTCGGTGGCGGCGGCCAAAGGCGGAGGCGGCCACGGCTAAAGTAGGGGCAGTGGTGGCTGGAAATGGTGGTGGCGCTGAAGATAACGATGATGGTGGCAGCGGTGGTCGTGGCGGCCGACGGTGGCGATCCTGGTGTGGGTGAGAGGGAGCTCGGGTGAGGGGGCTGCTCTCCAAGGAGGGAAAGAGAGCAGTGAGGAAGAGAAGGAGCTGGCGGTGAGGGTGGTGGCCGGAGCTAGGGGAGAGAGAGGAGAGAGCTGAGCTTGGGGGGTGCTTCTCTCCAAGATGAGAGGAAGAGAGAATGAGAGAGGGAGTGAATGAGTGGAGAGAGGGGTGAGGGGGAGTGATGTGAGGGGTTAGGTAGGGGTTTGGGTGGGTTAGATTATTTAAATAAATAAATAATAATAATGATAGTAACAATAGCAATAATAATAATAGCAAAATGGAAATAAGAATAATCCTGACCAGGAAGTTAACAATGCTACCTCCATAATTAATAAAATTTTAAACAATACAAAATTTTAAAATAACTAAAAATATTAAATACAGTCGTATGCCTATTTTCAAAATAGGGATCTGACATCCTACCTACCTTACAAAAATTTTGTCCTCGAAATTTTAAAATTTTTAAAATAGGGTTTTCAAAACTAGTACATATATATCTGCCATGAAAACTCTACCCACCTTACAGAAATCAAGTAATACAACAGGAAATGAACAAAATCTCAATATGAAAACATCAAGGAGAGCAGTGTACGGCTACATAAATCAACTCGTGAGGTAAATCCAAACAATGAAGCAATCTCGAAAAGGCAAAATCTCACATGCACGAAATAACCCCATAAATCAAAACAAGTACAAAATATCGAAAACAATGTCCAAAATCATAAAATCGTAACTGCATAAAAATCCTCATAAATCATTAAATACAGGATATCTTTCTCGAACCAATGACCGTAGTTCCTAATATCTAAAAAATGTGTGTCATGGTCATTCCTTGCCACGCCATCCGGAATGGCTGCAAAAGATTCACCAAAACACTGTAATCGAGCGGCTGCAACTTTCGTTACCACGCCGTCAAGGTATACTAAGGTATACTAGGGTCACCCGGTACTCTCGACAAATATCCAAAACAAATCAAATCCATAACCCAAATATCCAAACCGCTAAAATCACAAAATCTCTAACAATGTAATGAGAGTCCTAGAAAACAATCAAAATCCAAAATCCATGTGAATCGTAACACACATCCAAAAATATCTTTAACAATAACCACAAGATAGCTTTTCTAGGAAAATACTGCATATCCGTAGAAAAATGCTCCAAATCAAGAATCCATATCAAAACATAATGTACAGAAAATATATCTATAATCAAAATAATATCTGAAACAGATAATCATGATTGCGAAAATATCCCGAATCAAAGGAGCTGAATTCGTACAAGAATATCCACTGGATACTCAACAAATGCTAAAATATCCAATCTCAGAGTCCAGGTGAAATCTTCATTCCGTAGCAATCCAGCCAACGCTCGAAGAGGGCGATAGTGATACTAACACGAAGTTAACGCACGAAATAGATAATAGAAAATCAAACAAGGCAAAACACCGGTAGAGAGTACAGAACCCAAGATAAATAATCATGTAACCCAATGATGGAGATAACATCTCATCAAATAAGGTGATCGACATGACCAACTATAGGATCATATCTATCAAACAAGGATCAGAGGTAGATAATCATGAATAAGACATGGCCAAGCAAGATAGGTCCAAGTAGAGATGAGGACCAGTTCACAGGTTCAAGGGAGCGAAGGACAAGTGTAACAAGTGGGAATACCAAGGAATAGTGGACTGAGATCAATAATCATGTGATACCCAACAAAATCTCAAAATAAGACCTGCATGGGCCACCACTAAAACCATATCACGCCCCAGTACCAGAATACGGGGATGGACGTAGGCCAGCTATACCGTATAAGGTACGAATACGCTATACGGCGATGACGGCTGTCAAGTCTTGCTGGATATCCTAGCATGCAATCAATCTATGCCTAAATCCGATCTCATGTCCACAGACAAATCACAATGAAACAATATCAAGAGAGATAATCATATGGAAAGTAGGAAATACTCATATAAAAATCAGGAATCTACAGTATAGAATAATAATACAGACTAGTATACCTTCCCACAGTCCCTAACATGGTCTGGAACTGAAGCACATCCCCCAAGTCAAGTCTCGAAGATCCACAGGGTCGGTCTCAGGCAATATGGGAACAATCCAGGGTTGGTCAGGCCTACCGCAACAAGTACCAGAAAGGAAGCCTCAAGGACGGGCAAAGAAAAACCAGCATGAGAAAATATGACAGGAATAGCATCTAAAAACAGTAAATAAGGTAAGGGATCGTGCGGTACCAACGCACGATAACAATCCATGACTAGTGTAAGTAACCAACAATCATCACAGTCATCCTAACATCCACTAATGCTTGCATCGCCAACTTGAACTCGTAGTCTGTCATCGGAATAGTAACTCACCCCTACATCAAACAAGAACAAGGGAATGAATTACCGTACCGGGATAGCGTTACGTGCCAGCCAGCTTAGCAAGCAACAAGCCATACAATTTTAGGAGAATAAGCGGCCACTCAAAATGCCTACGGCTCTCTATATGGAGGTTGGGTTACCCCAATAATGCAAGTATGGGAATCCTCAGATCGTGTCGTCCCAGCAGGGCTAGCGAGGCCAAGTATAGCATATAAGAGGAGCACCGATCCCTCGTAAGGCTCCCGGGCTCTGCATGTCACCACCGGTCCCTCGTAAGGCCACCGTGCCGAGCATGCCATGTATATAATGTATAGTACATAAGTAGCCGGATATTGACATCCACTAGTACGAATGGTAATAATATCCGTGGCGGCCAGCCTGCAGGTCATGGCTAATGTCTGGGATAAGGCTGGTAATACACGATCTCGGGATTCCGTTCCCTCTCCCAATGCTTCTACCAGTTTAAGTTACCTATATTATCCATATAGTTATCCGGGATCACATGCCGTGGTCACATGATCACCCTCCTAGATATCGTACCTCCGTACGGGAACGCTAAGTAAGAATCAACCTCGGCACCTGTAGTCCCAGTTGTGATTCATCCTTAGTATTATGCAACAAGCAAGCAAGCAATCCTGACCACGCTAAGACTAAAGGCCAACTACCAAGGTACCCGTACAGGTAATCATATAATATAGCTAGAATAGCAAGATGGCATCACAATGCCATATAATCATGGAAATAGCACCTCAAAGTGCAAGTAGACAAGGGATACTGCAGTACAAGGTCAGGGCCAGTACCTCAATGGGTAACTGGACTTATAGCACGGATACAAGTAGTCGGGTCTGGGACAAAGACAAATCTGTCAGTCACAAGAAGTCATCTGTCCACATGGTGGCATGGATATCAAGTCAAGTAAAAGATCAGAACCTCTACTATAATAATATCTCAAGCATATATGGGAGCCTAGAGCTCCAATCATCCAGTCGGTCTATCCACTAGATCAATCTATCAAGAGTCTCCCATCCATGATGGAGTGAATATCACGTCAATAAAGACAACCACCAAATACCAAGCTCATCACCATAACAATGCTAGGCCCTCTGGCTCACAAGAATCCTCTGAATCGATGATCACAAGCTATCAGGAAATAAGTCTCACCACCAAGATATAGCAAACAAACCATGTTTTGGATGCTTGAAAAGTCGAGTAAAAATCATATAATAATACCCTCGATATTCTCCTCGTTTTGCGAAGCACACGAACAATTAATCAAAATCCAGGAACCCATATGTATGATCAAAATCGAATATCATCTAAAGGAATCGACAGCACTATCCAAGTATCTACGTGAGTCTACCAACTGAACATCCCGATATCATACTTCATATATTACTCAATCCTCATACATATCCAAGGTCACAATCTCGATACATAGGACAACTGTCAGCCCTATCTGGCTATACTAGGACAACTCCTAGAATGAATGATCAGGGGGCAAGAATATAATTAAATGCCGCCGAAAAAGTGGCAAGGATTTCGTCAACCACTCTTGAGCAGATCCACAACCCTTAAACCAAACAAGGACCAGGGTTGCAGACCGTCTCCCGAGTAGAACCGCTCTTCTTACGCTATCCGACGGACAAGACAGGTCAAGACGCTAGGAGACTAATCTAGTCGGGAGTCTACCTAGCAGGCAATGGAATCAGGTAAACTATGCCAAGGTGATCATGCATGAATCCAGTCCAGCAAACCAAAGGAATGGTTCTGCCCGATCCTTTGAACCAAATTCCCAACTGGGAATTCTGAAAAATTTCGGCAGAGTCTCCTTTGTAATCTGGACGGGAGCACCCTACGAATTGGGGCTAAAACCACTCTGCACAACCCGCTGCAGAATCGCAGAATCATAGGCTGAGAATACTAAGTCTCATCTACCAGCAGCACTACGATGCATACTGGAACAAATCGATAGCCGAGAACACTAAGTCTCGGCCTCCAGCATCACTACGATGCGTACTGGAAACCAATCGAACCCGAGACCACTAAGTCCAGGCCTCCAGCAGTACTACAATGCGTACTGGGCGCCAAGCCAACACATAACAAGAAATTGCCTCACAGGGCGCATCACAGCACATGTCCATGGTTCTAACCCAAGCACAATCACAGCCACAAGAATAGTTCGCCAAGCCCTTACCCGACCGCGAGTCGGATACGGGCTACAGGGACTATCCATACATTTGAGTCTGTGCTCGTGTCCTCGGAGGTGTGGATGACCCATCCGAGTTGTCCGATACGGTCGATCCTGGTATCGGACCAAGCTATCCTAAGTTATCATCATGGCAGTTCTACTACTAGGCTACACTAATCATGGTTATTCAATTTACAAGTACAAATTAATTAAATGCAATAAAATCCAAGAGAGAGGGCAAGAGCCGTCGATGAGCAAGGGATACTTGCCTAGAGGGCTCGGCTAGGTAAGCAAGTCTTCAACGATCGCGATCCAAGCATGTACGCCAATCGACGTCCTCGGAACACACAATAAACAATCATTAGAATTAAATAATAAAATAATAAAAGAAATTATGGAGGATGGTAGAAGAATATACCGTGAGGGTCCCGCAAGCAGCACAGAGATCTGGCACGAAAATCGAGGCACGCAGAACGATATAGACACGCAAACCAAGACGCGCACGTATATCGAGATGCGTACGAGAATCGAGACGAACAGGAGACAACGTACACGTAAATCGAGACGTGCACGTAGATCGAGGAAATCATGAATATCAAGATAGTGCGTAAATCAATACGACATGCAAATCGAGATGTGTACGCAAATTAAGACGTCAGAAAGACCAATGCGGCACGCAAATCGGAGAGATACACAAATCAGCACGTGCACACAAATCGAAGTGATACGAAAACCGAGATGGCACAAAGGCCAAGATACAGGAATCGAGGAAACATGCAAACCGAGGTATCCCGGTAATCGAGGTGCACGAATACCGAGACAGCACATACATCAAGGTACGCACAAAATAAGACGACACAAATCAAGGGGCACGCATCCCAGGAAACACGGGAAACAAGGGAATGCGTGAACCGAGTGCACGTGACCTAAGGCACGTGGCCCAAGGAATATGCTGCCCGAGCAGCGTGGGGCCCAAGGACGTCCCGCTGCCCAAGGTGGCACTGCTTCCGAGGTTACGGTCGCCGAGAAGAAAGAAGGGGAGATGCGGAGGAGCTGTCGGGGGTTCGGCTAGGCGGAAACAGGATCCGGCGGAGGATGGCTGCACCGGAAAGAACGAAGAGAGGGAGGAGACACAAGGAGGAGAGGGTGCTGCCGAAGTAGACGGCAGCCATGGGACTCGGCCTGGCGGAGGATATAGGAAGAGAGGGGAGGCCGGAGGAGAGACTCACCGACGAGAGGAGGATGGAGATGGAGGCAATGGTGGTGGCGGCGTTGGCCGAGACACGGGCGGGGCTGGAGGTCGGTGGTGGCGGCCAAAGGCGGAGGCGGCCACGGCTAAAGTGGGGGCAGTAGTGGCTGGAAATGGTGGTGGTGCTGAAGATGACGATGATGGTGGCAGCGGTGGTCGTGGTGGCCGGCGCTGGCGATTCTGGTGTGGGGGAGAGGGAGCTCGGGTGAGGGGGCTGCTCCGAGGGAGGGGAAAAGAGCAGTGAGGGAGAGAAGGAGCTAGCGGTGAGGGTGGTGGCTGGTGGTGGCTGGAGTTGGCGGTGGGGGTGGTGGCCGGAGCTAGGGGAGAGGGAAGAGAGAGAGCTGAGCTTGGGGGGTGCTGCTGAGAGGGAGAGAGAATGAGAGAGGGAGTGAATGAGTGGAGAGAGGGGTGAGGGGGAGTGATGTGAGGGATTAGATAGGGGTTTGGGTAGGTTAGATTATATAAATAAATAAATAATAATGATGATAGTAACAATAGCAATAATAATAATAATTGCAAAATAGAAATAGGAATAATCCTGACCAGAAAGTTAACAATGCTATCTCCATAATTAATAAAATTTTAAACAATACAAAATTTTAAAATAACCAAAAATATTAAATACAGTCGGATGCCTATTTTCAAAATAGGGATCTGACACCTTATATTAGGGCAAAATAGACCAAGATTGACCTAGAGTTGACCCATTTGGCTAAAGTTTGACCTAGTTGACTGGGGTTGACCAAATTGACTTCATTAACCTAGAGTTGATTTAGTTTGACCTAGTATAACCAAGAAAGGCCTAGAAGCATATAATTAGTGCATCTAAATACACTTGTTACGCTAGAACAATAAATAATCTTCTATATCTCAAATATAGGTTTGTGTGACACCACTTTGGGCATCGATCTTTATTATTACTCTGGACGATAGGTGAGTACATTCTCTGATAGTTTTTATTTACTTGATAATTATTATGATTCAGCTTCTAGTATAGTTCTATTTGATTCTCTGTCACAACACAGATTGGTATTCTGGATTCATTTACTTGCGACACATGCATTAAACTTGTCTGGCCCCTACTATTGGAACTACTCACTAGAACTACCTACTGGAAACACCTACTGGCACCACTTACTTTCTGGCTAGACTTGTACTCTATTTATGTATCGGGATATGGATTCACTTGTACTGGTCGGGGCGGGAAAATACTCGAGTAGACATGTATACATTCCCAATCATATTGGAATCACTCATACTGGTCTAATCTGGAAAGATAGCCATCGCACGCTTGTCAAGCGTGCGATGTGCCGTATTTACCCCTACCCATTTACTTGTCGAACTCAGTATTTCAAACACACTAGATTAGTGTCTTGTACCAGATTTACATTTGTCTCATGTTATGTTGTTTGGACTCACATCACCTCTATGCTAGTTCAGTTATCTCTATTTATAGTCTTCGTTGCCTTGCTCTTCTGATTCACTGTATTTATTTTTCTTGTTCTAACTGTTGCTTTATGTCATTTCATGTCTCAAAATTCACATGTTCATCAAGTATTACTTGCTATAACTGCTTTATAATTTTTGTCATTTATTTAGAACTGCTAGAGGAGATGTGCTCGTTCCATCCTGACTGGAGATACTATTAGATGATTGCTCAGAGGATCCGTGTCCTACCTACCACGGATCTGAGAAGGGGATAGCTACCCTGGGTCCAGATTCTTAGGAATGACCTAGAGACTTAGTACTAGATTTAGCCTTTTTTAGATTCTTGTTAGAACTTTGACTTGTAATAATAGAGATTTATTATTTAAATTTGAGACTTGTATTTTGATTTGTATTAGTTGTTGTTTTTTGACATTCTGTAGTTTATTTAGACTTCTTTGATATCTTATCGTGCTTTAGACTGTGATTGAGTATTTCCATTACAATATTATTTGTCCTCCATTCGAAGTTGAGATCTATGACAGGTAGATTATATCCTTGTGTGAGTTGTTAGTCAGCGATCTAGAACACGTTCTACCTGTCGATTCTGCAGCGTAGGCTGGGCACTGTTATGCACTCGTGCCCCTATACCGGGTGCGGGTCATGACATGTTTTAGTGGTAGCCCACGTAGGTCGAGATTCGCATTAGTGCGATGTCGTGGTAGAACGACAATTTAGTTGTACTGCTGCGAGCCTGCGATAGGAGATAAGGAATAGGCTTTATATAAGAGGATACTCAATCATAACTAGGAATTTTCATGGATTTGAATCTACTGACATTTGTCTAAATCTGAATAATCTGATTTCATACATGTCCTTCTTTGATAATATCGTCTTTGCTCTATTATTGACCTCTTGTTTGATCTGTCATCAGGATGTCGCCGAAGACTCGATCACACCGTTCTGTCCTAGAGGCTGCTACTGAGAGGTCTTCCTCTTCTTGTCCAGTTCAGCATGTAGTCGGGACTACTCTGCTCCTTACGTCTACTTACGTGGGAGTGTCTGCTACTTTCAGGGGTCCTCCTCCACCTGTTCTGAGGATTACCCCAGTCATTCTCGATATTCTTCAGCCTCTACCACCACCTCCTGCTCCGGTGGATGCCGCATAACTGTTTGCGCTCTTCAGGGAGATGATGGATGCTCAGTATCGTCAATCCGCCGACATGAGGCAGGGATTGATAATTCTCACAAAGTGGAGATAGCAGCAGTTAAGAGGGTGACTTAGGTCCAGCCACCCGGAGGCCAGGCTCAGTAACAAAGGCTGGGCACTATCATCGATTTACAGAAGATGCATCCCAGGGACTTCTGCGGTACAGAGAATATCTTGTATACAGACAATTAGATTAAGCACCTTAAGGGGATCTGCCATCTAGCACAGATTCTGTATAGTCTACAGATTGAGGCGACGGGCAGTCAGATGTTCAACCTTGCCTTGATATGGTACTGCACCGATCCGACGGTCGGTGTTGAAGGACAGACTTGGAAAGTGTTCAAGAAGCTTTTAAAAGAGAAGTTCTTTCCAGATGTGGCTCTCAGTGCCTTGGAGAGCCAGTTCGAGAGCCTTGTCCAAGGGAACAGGACTTTAGAGGAGTTTACAGGGGAGTTCTGCCATCTGGGTAAATTTATAGAGGGGCTGAGTGATGTGGCGAAGGCTAGGAAGTTTCGTAAGGGCTTGATCAAAGAGGTTAAGTCACTGACCAAGAGCGACCGCGATGTCACTTTTGAGCAGATTTTGTTGGGCACTCTTACAACTGAGGATGACTTGGAGCTCAAGTCTAAGAGAGGCAGGGATGATTTCGACGGTGCAATGCGGTAGTACGAAACGTCCCTTTGTGTAAAAGGCAGTGCACCGGCCCTAGCAGTTGTTAGCACCAACTAGAGCCCCTGTTCAGCAGGTGCAGCATTTGCCTCGGGGATAGGACCAGGAGGGTTCCTACTTGTGCCTACTGCAGGAAAGTCGAGACATAATTGGGACGTTTATAGGAGGTTGAAGGTGTGTTTGTTCTGTGGATTCGTTGCTGACCAGATGAATGTTTGCCCTACCGCACCTCCATTTGGTGGAGCACAGGGTCAAAGAGAGGGAGCTAGGCCACTTATGGCACAGCACCATGTCCCGCACCATCAGAGGGATATACCCCAGAGGGGCAGGGCTATTACGCTGACGGTCGAGGAGGCCGACGCTACGGGTGATGGATTAACAGGTCTGTCTTTCTTGTCCTTCTTTTTCAGTCTTGTTGTGTGATTCTATTAGTACCTATCAGGTTATTTATGTTGTGCTAGATAGTTATAGTGACCCTATTTGAGACTGTGAAATTACGACCAGTAAGGACCATGATCTTGTATGTTATTAGATAGAAATTTCTTAACTTTGATTGTTAGGGGTTTGACCTAGAATGAGCAAAACCAACTTTAAATTTCGAGGACAAAATTTTTCTAAGGGGGTAGATTTGTCACTACCACATTCTAGAATAAGGGTATTTTGGTTATTTGTAAAATTTTGATTATTTTTAAATATCATTAATCAATATATTGTGTTAGTGCCATTATTTAGTAAAACCTTAGAAACACATTGATTAGATGTTAGTCATGGCCATAAAGGACTAGATAGTGAGATTAGACAATCATAAATTTCATTCCTAATTAGTAGTTAGACTCTAATCTAGCTAGATTACCATTTAGAACCTATTTATTGACTTAAATAATAAGTTAGAATGGGCCATTCCTTAAAGGGCTTAACATGACAACTTAGGAAGGCTTTTAGACATTGCACCCAAAGGAAACCCTAGTCCAAACCTCTTGGCCGGCCACTAAAGCCTCTCCCCTTGCTATTAATAGCTAACAATTATTCTTCTTGCCCCTTTCATTGTAAACCCTAACCCTAATTTGTGTTCTTTTCCAAATTTTCTCTATCTTCCAAATTGAGTCCAAATTCCCTTAAACCAATTACAAACTCTTTCCCTTGAAGAGAGGAAGCTTCTATTGGCTAGCTTGGGAGCATTTGGAGCAATTTGGCCATTGGAGCTTGGTGGAGATCTAGATCTAGAAATTTTTCCTTGAGAATCCATCTCCCAAGTGGTAAGAGCCCTCTAAACCCTCTAATTTTCCTTCCTTTAGTATAGATGCATTCATTTAGGATCCCCACTGCATTAGGAATACCTTGGGTCATTTTTGGATCCATTTGAGGTGCGTGTCACGGGCGTATCGTACCTTATCGAATACACACAACAAGTGTTTGATGAAATGACTCATAGAACATTTAAATGGTTAATTTTCAGCTTAATTTAGGTTTTATTTTGGCAATATTTTGATTATCAATATTGGGTGTTATCTAGTGGTTTGAAGATGTTTGGATTAGTGAATGTGGATATAGGGATTTTGGTACATGGTTTTAGTTTATTATTTTAGCTTTGGTTCGGGTCTGTGAAGTCCCTTTTCATGATGCATATATATATATACTATGCCAAAATAGACTAATTTACGACACTGTGTGTTGTCCTAACAATGACAGAGTAGAACTGTCATTAATGTTTTGACGGATTAAAACCGTCTTTTACATCAGATCTATTTCACTTAAGTAATAGATTTGGCTTTGAAGAGTGAAACCTTCGTTTGACTTTGAAAATTATGTTGAAAAATTGGCTCCTAAAATTTTAGATCCTTACTCCTTTTCTAAAACTGCGAAACTCCTCTGCCAAAGCCCGCGCCCACAAAAACTTTTCTTCTCCCCTCTCATAACTTTTCTTCTCCCACCATTTTTCTTCTCCCCTCAAAACCGCAGGAAACCCCCTCCCAAACCAGGTGCAGGACACCCCCTCCCAAACCAAGCATCGTCAAACCCTCCCAAATCATCAGGTAATTGCTGGTGTTTTCTAGCATTTGTTTTCTAGGGTTTATTTGCTAGGGTTTGTTCTGGTTTGTATCTAGGGTTTATTTTCTTGATGTAACAAATCCATTATTTTAGGATTTGCTAGGGTTTAACCTTTTTGTAAAGATTTCTAGTTTCTCAATCTCGAGGGTTTAACCTCATCTAGTGGTTCTGTTGTAGCTGTTGCTGCTCAACTTGTCGACTTTGCTTTTGGTATGTTGCATGCTTCTCATCTCTTTCATCAACGGGAAAATGATAGAATTTAGACATGCACACATAGCCACAAACACTATCGTTTTCTGGTACTTATTTTCTGCTGTTATGCAGGTAGAAAGCAACTCAGACTTGTTTCGAACTATCACTATTTTCTTTTACATGAACAATGGATAACAAGACTTCTGAATAGGAGATAACCAACAAGTCAAAAGCAACAACAAAGCATTTATCCTAAAATTTTGTGGTCTTATATATGAACCCTTAACTTCCATTCATCTATGTTAAGGGCAATCTTCTCTCTCACATTAGCAAAACCCATATCCTTTTCCAGAGCCTCAATCCTTTTTAACATCTCCTTGGACTATTATCTTATCAATACTTCTAACCGGAGTATCCCCAAATAGTAGATGTATGTCATACAATTTTGGCACAAGTTGATAGAGCCCTATAATCTCTTTCAGTTGTGTGTAGTCGTGAAATTCATCAACGTGTTTCCAATATTATGTTTTGTTTGGATTTTGAAGAACCATTATTTTAATAGTCCATGTAACTGTCTCTAAAAAATTGGATTAAGTCTTTGTTGTTGTTGCATACATCACTTGTTTAAGCTGCAGTTTCGATAACCATAATATTTTCTATCTCCTCATGATACAATGGACTTGAGTCTTACAAACAATGATCCTAATTTTTTAACTATGTCTTCTCAAACATCAGCTAAGCCATGATACTTCTATTCTATTTGACATCTTTATGATATTAAATTTCTGCTCCAAACATTCCATTGTTTACAGATTGGTGAGTTCAGGAAGCCTACCTTGAGCTCACTCCAAAAGTTTGTAATAAAGGCGTTGTTCTTGTTGTAGATATGACCTATTCAACAGCAAGTCTGTGAGATATCAGTTTAAACATTTATATTACAAATTATTGCTTTTTATCATAGAATGTCTCTTTGTTCCGTATTATATACTGCACTGGACTCTAAATGAGTGACCACATTTAAGAAATTTCCATTTAGAACTGTCAAATGTGAACTAATTACAATACTGAAGCCTTGGTGATCCTATTACTTCTTACACCTTTATCTTTGTTAATTTTATTCATGTTTTACAATTTGGTGAGTTCAGGAAGCTTACATCCAGATCCGCACTGGGATGGTATTATTTTTATAGTGATCGAAGTTCTCAATGTAGCTACTCTGATCTTAACTGACTAAACTTCCCATCCTCGTCCCAGTTCAATTGGAGAATGTGCTATTTCTTCCATCATCAAGTTTTTATGTAGTATAATGAGTTACTACTTTTCTAAAATGCTTGTCTTTAACATACAATAGTTAAAGTTATTATTTTAACTTCTACATATTATAAACCTATACCTCAGTTTAATGCTTAAATATGAAAAATAAATATAAATATTTTATTATCTGTTGGGATATTTATGTTGTATATATGTGTCAAGTAGACTCAGCTAATGGAATTTGTATTTTGGTAGGTACTGACACTCTTGGATGTGTTAGAGTCACAACATCTTATTGTGGTATATATTGATTTAGACCTTCTCACGGAGCTGTATATACTATTGGAACTCTGGCAAACACACAAAGTTTAGATATATTGTTGGTATGGCACTAACTTACTAACCAATTTCTTTACATTTTTATTATACATATACAAGAAAGCATGTATAGCCTTTACAATCTGTTTCATGGCAAAATTGTAATGCAATTAGATTGTTATGTTTGGTAAGACACTAACTTACTAACCAATTTCTTTACATGTTTATTACACATATACAAGAAAGCATGTATAGCCTTTATAATCTATTTCATGGCAAAATTGTAATACAATTAGATGTTATTGTTCTTATTTTCTAAGAGACGTTAGGAATCACAATCAAATTATATATATATATATATATATATATATATATATATATATATATATATATATATTGAAAGAAGGTAATTGTGGCGAAACGCTCCTACCGGGAATGGATCTCTTGACCACTTGGGCCGCATGCATCTCTCTTAACCACTTGGGCCCTACTTCATTTAGAGGGGAGGGATCCATGCGATCGCTTGGGACCAGCTATGTCGTCCTCGGAAGGAAGGTGGAGTGGGGCTGCGGCCTCTACATGCGGTTAGGAAGACAACTTGTGTGAAGATGGCCTGGAGATTCATCAAGGGGGGTCGCTTTGGGCGGAGTAGATGGCGAACAAATATCTAAAGCAGACAAACTTCTGGGCCTGCAGGATAGACAATAATTTCTCGATCACTTTTAAGGCTATTTCTGAGGTGTAGGTCGGTTCTTCAGACCGCTATCTGCAGGAACATGAAAGATGGGAAGACCACTGACCTCTGGCTTGATCCTTGGTTGGGTTCCAGATCCTTGTTGGGGAGATTAGGAGGACAACTGGATAGAGAGGCGGGCATGGGGCTCACATGCAGCCGGATCATCAGAGATGGGGAGGCCAGAAGGATATCCTTATACAGCTCAGCTAGCCGAGGCAGATACGCCAGATTACTATTGACGATAGCCAGCATGAGGATTCCTGAAGCTGGGCCGGTCCAGGTTCAGGGTGGAGGGTCAGGACTATTCTGCTTTCGTAGCTGCTATGATATGGTACGGACTCACCACGACCGGGCTGAGGAGGTGGACTTCATTTGGGGTAAGGGGATTGCCCAAAAAATGCAACTGTGTGCCTACAGACTTCAGCAGGGCAGATTGATGACGAGAGACAGACTTCTCAGGTTTGGGATGCAGATCCCAGATGTCAAGTGTGTGCTATATAATGGGGTAGGACGAATCTATGGGGCATCTCTTCTTTGAATGCCCGACGTCCTGGCACATTTAGGCATGAGTAGTACGTGCAGTTGGGAGGGGGAGTTGGTACGATAGAGACATCAGGAGCATTCTTAGCTGGATCCGAGATCACAGAGGCAGGGATCCGGGGTGGGCCAGAAGAGCCAGAGTCCGTCTCGCAGCTTCAGTTTGGCACTTCTGGAAGGAGTGGAACAGACATATTTTAGAAGGCTTAACTACCCCTCCTATTGGAATTCTACATAACATAGAATTCGATGTATTAGTAATGACCCCATAACTTTAAAATTAGAGCATGAGAAGTTGTGATTTTAGTGTATTGTAATACCTTTACCGCTGTGTGCGAAGGAATAAAATTTACCATTATCCAATATATATATATATATATATATATATATATATATATATATACATATATATGTATATGTATATATATATATAAAAAAAAATTATATATATATACATATATATATATATATATATATATATATATATAATTATATATATATATATAATTTTATTGTGATTCTTTTTCATTATTTTGCTTTTCGTCTAGACTTTGTATAGTCTATGGCACTTGGAGGGTGCTCCTTGGTTGGCCAAGCTTAAACTGCATATCTGAAAAGTAGGGTTACCAACTGGCCACCTAGGTTTCACCAGGGATATCTTTGCCTCAACTGTAACGATAGCAAATCTCCAATTTCCATAAGTTTGTTATTATAATTGTCAAGATAGAGCGCAACTATTACAAACTTTCCAGTATTTCTGATTCTTGATTTTGTTTTATCTCCATCACAATCAAGAGCGGGTTTGATGTCGTCCCTTTGCCTTATATGAGCAGTTAAAAGGGGTATATCAATATCTACGTGAACCTTCTTTAAAAAATTTACTAGTTATCTGGCTTGCAGGCACCAATAAAAAGGCAACAATCATTAGTATCACAAACTTTCCGTAAACCAGCTGTCCAACAAGAGCCATCAATCATAACCTATAGCAATGTTCTTAGGTGGGTTATCATGTTTCTTCTTTCTTCCTTTTCCACATACACGTAAGTGTGGATTGAAAGCTAGTGTTTAGACTAAAGCTATCAAAGTTAAGTTGAGAGTTGCACCAATTTATATCACAAGAAGCACAAAAGTCAAATTTCAAGTTAGTTATATCAGTTTTCAGTAACTAGGTTGCTTCCATTATGATATCAGTTCATAGCAGTAGGTAGAGCATGATAAAAGTCGAAGTCCTCTTTGGATCGGTATTGTTATATACCATTGTTGGCGCTGCCTTAGATTGTTCTACAAACTTTGTTATTGTTCTATTTGTACAAAATAATAAAAAATATCTTAGTCCTCTGGGCAATGTTTCAGGGCATAACCCTCTAATGCTTATAGCTACCATCTCTAGAAATACGGCACCGATATAGACGATCGACGTCTGGTTGCAAACAAAACTTGTCAAATATTTTATGGAGCTTTTTTAATACTTTTTAGCCGACCCCATTTTGACGAGAGAAGGTAGATGATTTAAGACATTGCAAGCCTGAAGACCATCTCTAAATGAAATAAGGGTAATGTTGCATTCATTATAAGTCTTCACAAATTAATATTTAAAGCCTTGTGGCAATGGGGTGCCTTTTGCTTGTTCCTGGTGATGTATATGTTTAGTTTTCTTTTAAAAGGTCTTAAGTCCTTCTTAGAACATACTTCTATCATATACCACAATGTACGGCCTGTAAGGTACATGAATTATGTTGCCAGGGAAATTAATTTAAGTTATAGAACATAGGTCAAAAGTAAATGTATACCAGTTTTCCTAAAGTTACTTTTTGCCCTGGTTTGCAAACAACCCATGTGATATTATGTCAAAAAGAAGTAAAAACTAAGAACTATTGGAGTGGGATGATCTCATAACTAGTATGTTTTTATTATTTATAATAACGTCAATGAGAAAGTGTGAAACTTGATAAGAGTGTATTTCATTGGAACTTTGTCAATACTAGAATCCATTAGAAGATTACTGGTGAGTGGTGACAAAAATATACCACCAAGATTGCTGGCAAATTAGTTGAGTTAGAATGCTGCCTTTGTAGCTGCAAGGCTAATTTGCACTATCGTCTTCAGGATCATAGAACCAGAGAGGAAGATATAATGAGATCCCCTACCATTTGAAGAGCATATTTTTTGACTGAATGTACTGGTTCATGATTGGCATAGTATAGATGTCAGTGTTACAAGAGTTGTAATCTGTCTTTACAATCTTTAAGGACTTGTGTGGTTGTTGTACTATAGACCTCAGTGTTATAAGGATTTTAATTACACATGAAATACTGGAGTAGTTATTCACTCTTGTCGCTGTCTAGAAAGCATGAACTCTCCAGATATACAATCTTTAAATGAAGATCAGGTGCAAATATTGCTAGATTCTTTCAATTTTTAGTTATTTGATTTTAAACAATAAGTTTCAGGAGATCAAAGACATTTGATTTCAAATAATAAGAGGCTCTATTAGCATTAAGTCGTAATCCAATTTTGTCTAGGAACTAAACGATCTATTTCACAAGGTAACTATTTACTCATTTAGTGCTCTGATTGTATCATACCTTCTCTCATACTTCCCTATGTATCAAAAAAATGTCCTTTTTTATGCGAGTATGTGAAGACTTCCAAATCTGTCAGCTCACTATTTTAGACACTAGTACTTTTTGTCGTTTTGACTTTTGATGATATATGCATGTCTGCCTCGTCCCCAAATTCAGGGAGTCAAAAGATAAGACTTTCATGAGGTGATACCAACTGTGGCCTGCTTTTCTCTAATTGGCACTAGCACTAGCACTTCTTATTGTGTATATTAACTAAATTCAGTATGCTTTACAGGCCTGACTTTTTGGGCTTCTGTGGTTGTCTTTTTGGATGTCTAAGTATGCTCACTGGTTTCATCCGGAGTTAACCCAACCTTTAGGATGCTTCCTGAATCACATCCCTAGCATCTTACCCAACTTGGATTGTTGTTCAAGCCTTCTGAGCTTCAAGAGAAAAGATCTCATCTGGGTATATTCACTACAAGACCTCATTTGGGTATACCATTATTTTCTCTTCACAATTCATCGTTTTGTTATTTAGCTGAGATACATTTTTAAAACAACTCCAGTTTACATCATATATGGCTTGCATCAGTTGCTGTGATGTTATTTTATTTGATCCTCCTAATGTTTTACTTTTTTCCTCTTGATTATGAATAGTATTCAGTATCAATCTTGACGTTGATGGACCGTAGGTCATGTCATCCATGTATAATATCAATCCTGATCTGTAGTGATTTAGAAAGATTGAATTTTTCTCCTTTCTTTCCTTGATTGTGTTTTACCTTTTCCAAAACCTAAATATGAAATTATTCAGATTGAAGATGATGGCAGGCAAAATAATAGCTAGGCTATTGCAGGGTCCTTTATAGTTGTATATGTATGTGATGTACTAGTTTTCGACAGAAAGATAATCGGAGGTGAGCTTCCAGTTGAAGAAAATCTTTGGAGTCTTACTATCTAGTAACTGTTCAGCAAAATACTATAGTTTCTAATGTACTTGATTCTGTACGTGATGTGATAATTTATGTGATATCTTGTATGTTCTTTCAGATTGCAAATAGAGTGACTTTGGACGTAAAGATTGTTAATCTTTTGATTGAAATACGTGGCGGTGCTGGGAGACAAGGTGGTGCAACATGGTAGTTCCTTGTACTATGATTCTTTAAGTCACCAATAAATAATAGTTATTCTTATAGCCCCGATGCATCATTTCCTCCTAAAATGCCTGATCATGATACACCTACAATTCTCCCAATCATGTCGTGTACATGTTCCATATAATGGGATATAAATGTGGTTTATTATGGTCTTCTAATGTTTTTTCTTCTGATATCTAATTCCCCTTAGCCTGAACCTGCATAATATTTTGGTAAATACAGATATTTGGATGTTTTATATTAGCTATGACTTATATTTACTGAGATTTCTAAACTTTTTTGTACTCTTGACTTTTGACCTGTAGTTCCATCTATGCCATTTGTTTCAGTTTTCTTTTCTTCCTATTATTATAGTATTTCTTACGATTTTCAATCTGAACATGAATCTGATTCACCACCTCATGAATGTGGAGACTAATTTAATTGTAATTTGTTCTTCCCTGAAGCAAGATGTTAGGCAGTGGACTTTGATAGTCAAAGCTAGAATGATAATTATGAGGGGAGCAAATAATATTTTTATATGTTGATTTAGGTTTTCACACATCAGGACATTACATCCAGAATTCAACTCCTGGTTCTAACTATTTAATATGCTCTAATTTTGTACTTTACTGATGCATAACTTGGCATTACTTAATAAGTAGTATTTTTCTTTGGCAGGCCTAGGACCATTGTTCTAGTGGTTAGTTTGTTCCTGTAGATGGTTTTGTTAGCTTAGGTTCAATAACAAGGTGCTTCTTGCCTTAGCCGAGAATCGGCTTATAAAGGATTGACATGATTTCTACAAACCTGTATAATGTTTGATCAACTTTTGTGTGTAGTTTCTTCATTTAATGGGCCTTTTTAGTTTTGGTGCAAGTAATATGCGTATCAAGTTGAACTGTCCACATCAAGAGTTTTGGCAACTTATCCTATGATAGGATTCTTGATATAACTTTGTTGCTAACTAATTTTTCGTAAAAAAATACCTCTAAGTAAATGATTGGCAAAGGATTTGTTGCTCCACAGTTATCTCATCTTGCCCCTCAGTCCTCACATCGGTTGTACCTTGTGCAAGCAATTCCCAAATGCATAGTGTAAAGAGTTACTGAGAGTCATGTTGTAGCTGGTAGAATTGTAGTTGAAAGCAGCTGCAGCTAACCAATATTCCCTTGGTTAAGTACCATACTTGATCCTGTTTTATTGAATTAGTTTATATGTTTTCCCCTGCTAGGAATATTCTAATCTTTTATTTTATTCCTTCTTTCTATTTGATACAGATCCGGATGTTATCCTATCCGTACCGATAAGCATCCGTTGGCACCCCTAGATGGTGCGAAGCGATTGTTTTTCAGTGGTGAATAGTTCCTAGAAGGAATATCTGGACAGGCTAATATAATTGGAGATCTTGTATTAGCATTTAACTTTTCATTTAGAATTTTGGGCTTCATATCATGTTCTAGATTTATGCTCTTTTTGATATTCTATCATATTCTCATGACAGATTTCATAAGAAGGTCCTCATATAGTATTGGAGGACACGGCTGATACTTTTACAGAAAATTTCATCAAATGGAATCACTAAAATGCTATGAGGCATCTGGGTTCCATGTTCATGGTGGTAATAGGACTTGTTTTCTCTGTATCTTTTTCTAAGTATTAGAATTGAATATTTACTCATAAAATTTTGATCCAACTTTGAAATTTTTTGATACAACTTTGGATCAATCTAGGTAAGGCCATCAAACCACTACAACTTTATAGACCTTGATCTTTTTGCAAGTTATGCATGTCCAGTTCCATGTATTCAGAAGTCCATGTTGATGGAAGATCCCATAAATTTATTTGTCAAAGTTTACATACCTGGATGGAGAAGTCCATTTTCCTCTGTACCATAAGTAATTCCTTATTTTTCTAAAAATGATTAGACATGCAGCATGCTCTATTCATATATGCTTATTTCTAGCCCTAATTCCTGATTGGTCAATCTTGTATATCATGGTCAATTTCAATTTATCAACTGAACTTGGACATCCTTTTTATGTATCTCCTTCTTACATGTTTATTTGCAGCAGTAGAATTGAGGTTGCCTACCAGGAAGTTGTTGCCCTGAAGAGACAAGAGGAGCTCATTTAGGAGGAAGAGGCTGCGGAGCAAGCTAAATATGTACTCAAGGCAAAGCGCACCGCTGTTGAAAAAGAAAAGCATTTAAAGAAAAAACAAGTTATTTTTCACAAATCCAAACATACTTGTTGTATAATGTTCAAATTTGTTCGTTTTTACCTGATAGTTTAAGCTCTTGAATGAGGTGTTTAGGTATGTTATTAAATTGCCATGGCATGAATATGGATATTACAACCATAATTTTTTTAAGACTTCCTAGGTACACACCTAGACAAGCTCAGTGCTAAGGGAGGTTGCTTCCTGCTTCAGCCAGGTGCGCACACCTTGCTTTCACTACAAATAAGTATGATCTTATTAATACAAAGTCCAATATCATCATCCAATCTCCTCTTCTATGGAGAAGCACAACTAGCGTTTCCTTGTTGCTAACAAGTAAGATTTAGAACTTACGAGGAAGTTTCAGGTTGAGGGCCTTTGTTTATCTTTTTATTAGGCATGTGCTTAGTAATGCTAGAAATTTGGAATAAAGTCTTTGTTGTTGTATTAGAGGAAAAATAGACTTTGCTCCTCCCGCAGAGTCCCTTATGTGCCTCTCCTGACCCACCGAATCCCATTAAACTTTGGTTTTTACTGACATGATCAAATAAGTCTCTTTTTGACTCTCTTACCAATTCCAAATATATTTTCCAAGTCTCTCCCTTTTTTTCCTCAACTACAGCTACTTGCCCTACACAAATAATCTTTGCAACTGAGTCTTCATAATTTTTTTAAAGATATTACTTTTCCAAAGGTTCCTTTCCGAGTTGATACAGTTTTCCAAATCCTTCGCAGCATATAGTAGTGAGAATCGAACATATATGTTTTGCTATTATCAATATCACTGGAATAACATGAGACACTGACAAACACAATTCCAGTCATAAACCACAAAATATTACATAAGTAGAAACGAAAGATAGAGCCACAAACCACAACATAATGTTCCATTGAATCAAACCTTGTATCAAATTACCTACTATGTAAGGCCGGCCCGGAGGGTTGGGTTGCCCTAGACGGAACTAATTTTGGTGCTCTATGTGTGTTAAAATCCAATTAAGCACTCCATGGTAAAATGTAGTATTTTTTTAACTCTCATGTAATCTAGCAGGGTTCTGAAATTCTGTACGCGCAAGATGCCCAAAGCATTTATCTTGGTAACTTATATGATCCTTAGAAGGCTAATTGAATTGATCATCATTATTTTGAAACCACATTGTGTCAATTGCAGATGATGAGTTTCTTGACATGTAAGCATCAACTACAACTTTCTAATGTAAGCTTCAACTAATACGAAAAAGACTAGAAGAACTAAATGTAACAAAAATGATATGCAAGAAAAATAACATTCCAGAAGTTCATAAGATTAGCATACAGGAAGAAAGTAGGCAAATTAGAAGAAAATAATTGAACAAATAATCAGTATGTTTAATACAGGATCTTGAACAAAACACCAACATATATAATCAATCCAATCTCATGTTTGGATCAAAATCCATGTTTTGAGGATTTATTAAATTTTCTCGCCCTTCAAACTCAGTTCAGATGCTGCAAGCAACAACACCAACATATATAATCATTAACCAAACTCCCAAATCCCAATACCATATTTTTTCTTTCTTATAAAATGGTATCCATTTCTTTCTTCCTATGAAACCAAAAATATGAAAATAAGCACTTAAGCAGATACCACTTAAGGAAGTGAATGTAATGGACCTCTTCCTGTTGCTCCTCGTGAGCAGTTATAAAGTCATCGATTCTTTCTTGTAGTCATTGATCAACACTAGTTGGAACCAAGTATTCTTTAGACATGAATAATAATTATTATGCAAGAAACTTAACAATTATTAATATCTTATTAGAGGTTCTTTCTCCCTCGAATTTGTTCAGAGCAAGGTTCCAATAGTCGACTGAAACCGACACTGAATAGGAGTTATTGATCGTTTTTACCCTATCGAATCCTAAAATCTACTAAATTAACAGTATCTATGTTACCCTGTACTCTCCACTTTAAGGAGAAGTACCCGTGTCGATCAGGTAGGACATGTGATATGGGTATGGAATCCGTATCTGATCCTCCATGATGACAATCAGATCCTTCATGATGACAATTAGGAGATTGATAGTGAAGTAGATAGTTTATTTTAATGTAGTAGTGATATCGATAGTTTATCTTAATGTGATAGATTGGTAGTAAAGTCGTAGGAGAGTTAAAGGGACAGTTCCTTAGGGACTTATCCAACTAGTTCAATAAAGTTTATTAGTAATTTATAATTACAGGTTGTCTTTCTGTGAAACCTTAGTTATATCCCCGTACCCATATCCAAAATTTGGATCCTTTTAGTCGAGTCCGTGTGTCCTTCAATTATGAGTTTAAAGGACCCGACTCTGGATATGTACCCGTACCCAACACCTATACCCGAGTCTAGGTAACATGGAACAGTATCACCTCTAACATAAATCATGTCGGATGGAGAAATTAGAGGGAGAGGAGAGAGAGGAATATCTAGTTCTAGATTTGATGTGAAGAAACCATTCCGCGGAGCGGCGGACGGTAGTGCAGATTAGACTCGACGACTGTTCGGCGCGAGGAAAAAGAAGAAGAAGAAGAAAAGTTAGGGGAATGAGAATGGGATCAGAATTGAAAAGGGAGAACATTTCTTTTCTTCAAGCCGAACCCGCACACATGCGTCAGCACTCAGCAGCAGCATTTTTTTTGGCTGCTTGCCGGGTAAAAGGTTTGCCCTATGCATAGGGGTTGCCCAAGCCCACCGGCTTGTTGGGCTTTCCCTACGGCCGGCTCTGCTACTACGCACCCCTGAATTTAGCAAGGCCTCGGCACCTCAAGACCCACTGCTTGATTGTAAATTAGAACAAACTCTCCGATATTCGAGTAGGTTGGTATTTTCCTTATTTGTTCTCTCAAGATTACGGTTAGACACCCTCCCTCTTCCTTCACCCCATACCTATTTGAAACTCAACAAAATTGATTTTTAAGTATCATTAATGAATAATTATGCATGTGAATGGAAACATGCAATTTTCTGAAGTATCTTAATTTACGTATTTGAAAGTATTATATGTATTAATAAATACAATTTTTCTAACTTGTCTAGGCTGGGACTGAGTATATATGGTTTCCTTTTGAAGTTTCTGTGGCAACATATGACTGGCTTTAAGTAATTTTTTCTTGTCAGTTTCTTTTTTCATTACTACTATTCACCTAGGATTAAACCTTTTTACTAAATGGATCACTACACTACCATTAATTTGTGGTTGTTTAGAAATCCTAGGACATTCAACCATTTTAATGGAAAATCTGATTAAAATTTGTGCCAATTGAAGAGTTTATTTTTCTTCTGTTTGTTGGAATCAAGTATAGTATGGCAAGATGAGTGATAAAGAATGGTAGCTTTAATATTTTTCTATAGTAATATCTAAAACTACCTATTTTGAGTTACATCAGTTTTTTTATATGCAACAACAATATGTAGGGACTACTAACTTATGAAAATGGCAAACTTTCTTGAAAGAAGTATTCTTTAAATCACCAGAGCAAGTAACAAGGTATTTTTGTTGTATTTATTTCTTTTGTAGTTTTGACGTTAACATAAATGTTAGTGTTAAGCTTATAATTTCATTGTCGATAATCTTTTTGACAACAATGAGATGTTCTTCGAGAGAGACGGAAAGTTTGAAGATATTACGGTTGGAAAAATGATTTCTTAGCAAAAATATTCAGTTCAGTTTGTGAGGTTTTATTTTTTTTTTCTACTGCACTTGAGATTGTAAGCTATCAATAGCACTCTTTTTTTCATCATGAACTAAGTCATTGTAAGCTAGCAACATTTGGGATTTCATTTTGGTTTTGATGGAATGTTGCTAAGTAAAGTCTATACATTTATTAGTTAATACAATTTTGATTAACTTTCTTTTATTGTTGATGATTGTTAACGTTTATATGAAATTCTATTTTTTTAGATGTATTTTAGTTTTATATAGAGGATGGGTATGCTTATATAACTTTGATATAGTTGAATTGAGATTTTTTTTTTGAACTTTGTTCCCAAAAAATGACAGACCTTAACTATTGAAAAGAAAAAGAACGTGGTCGAGCAATTCACAGATTATTTGACAATTTTAGTCTGTTGTTTTTATTTGACAAACAATAACTGTGATTTTTTCCAGCTAGGAAACGACAGTCCAGAATCGTCGTTTATATTTTGGGACGCGCTATTAACGACGAATGCTATGACGGATCAAAACTGTCATTTATCGTGATTTACGACGAGTTTGGTCTGTCGAAAAATGTCTATTTTGGCGAGGTGATACATATATGGTATAACTTGGTGCATCAATTAGAGTAAGGGGGTGCAGAACTGTAGCAGCCCTTATCATAGGATTCAACCAATATTGTGTGTCCTGCATCCCTTAGCAAGGTCAGTCCCTTTGTTTGGTTTTAGCTCCAGTTTGATACTGCCCAGATCATTAGTGATCTGTCCTACATCTCAACATTTAGTTCAAACCCCATTGCATGTGTGCAGACCATTAGTTCAACCTTAGGCCACTTGTTCAGTTAAAGGTTCGGCCCAGTTAAGTACCCATCCATATTTTGTATGATCATTCGTTTCACTATATATCAGCCCTATTTGACTTTGATGTTCCATCTTCAGTGAAAACTTGAGTATCTGGATATTTTTGACCTCTGTCTCAACCCAGTGATGAATGGGGATATGTTAGTATAATTCCCTTTGTTGTGTGCCCTGCAACCCATTCCCATATTGCATTTAGTCATGTCCCCAATCATTTGTATCAGTCCTAGTCCTTAATGTCCTATATATTGTTCAGCCATGAACATATGCCCAATTCATTCATATATTCAATCACAACTATATGTACAATCATATGATAGTAGATAGGTTTGGTATATTAGACCCTACGTTACATCATTAGAGTCTAGTCCATTGGATTGTAGCAAGTCCATTATCAAGTTCAGACCCTATTCTCTTAGTGTTCTGTTATGTAAAGGTATGAACATTCAACCAGTACTCACTAATGATATCAGACCATTCAAATAGCCCCTGCCCTTATCTTTATAATTAGTTCAGTTGGTTTGATCAGTTTATACTTGTTTGTTCAGTCTATTGAGCAGCCATTACTTTATGTCATGTCCCTAACATTAGAAAAATTGCCTGCATTCAAATTAGTCTGTCATATGTGTTCTGTCTTTGATTTAGTCATGAATGTCTAGTTGAGGAGCTTCTGTTCTATCCTTCTAATAGAGAATCTGTCCATTTAAGTTATGTCCTGCCTTCGAATATCATTATTTTGTTTTTTCCATAACATGTTATCCTGTTTAGTCATATTGAAAGTTCAAATTATCTGGATTTATGTTCACAGGTTAGGAAGTGTGTAGGCTCGAATTTGGAAGCTTTTGGTCGGCACAATTGTAAGTTTACCTAGTATCCTTCATATGATAAATGACATGTCCCACTCGTTCAATCCAAACCTTCACTTAATAGCAGTCCAATATCTGATTAAGGTTTCAAGCCCTTACCTCATGCATATTAGCTCATTAGTCAAGTTGTTCAGTCCTGTTTAGACTTAACTTGATATTAGCCCACCCCATATTCTAGTGTTCCTTGTGTTCGTTCATGTTTTGTAGGTATTAGTTAGTCTTAAGGATGTTACCTTGTACTAGTTTTGATAACCTATATATGTATATGTATTAGTTCAATTGTTTGAGGGTGTAAGTATTAGGTTGAGGTATCAGTGGTTCAGTTATAATTGTGATGAGAAAGAGAGCTCGAGTGGATGAACCTTGTTTCACTCTCCCATTATGTTGTATCAATCACTTAGATTTATTGTGGTAGTCCATATGTAAGGAAATAGGAATGTTATGGAATTGGTATCAGATCTATAGGGCTTAGTCTATATCAGTTGGGTAGGATACTCTATAGTATCAGTGCTATGCAAGAGAGATGAGTGTTGGGCCACAAGTAACTTAAGGGTGCAAAGATAGTAAGGGATTCACCTGGAAGTAGGGTAGTAGTAGTAACAAAGATATCAGTGGGAGGGAATAAGAAGAGATGTGTGCAGTCCATCAATAGGTAAAATAGGATATGTGGGAATAAATATTTATATAGATACATATATAGGTGCAAATGAGTACATTAGATAATGGATATATATGGTTGAGAGTGTGTTCTATAGACACACTTGATAGTGATAATAACTAGTGAGCTAATTGAGTTTAGTTAGCCAAGGTCCCTGGGTTGACTAATTTTATATATAAGAAAGGAGGGCCAAGTCTTGGCAGCAGGTTGTAAGAAGGTTGATGTTAGACAAGTGCACTAGTGCAAGTGGGTATATCAGACTTGGATGTTATAACTATAGTAACATAGTAGTGAATATAATTGTAAGTATATATATATATATATATATATATATATATATATATATATATATTTTTTTATATATATATATATATATATATATATATATATATATATATATATATATATATATATAATTGATATATATTATATATATATATATATATATATATATATATATATATATATATATATAAATATAAATATAATATAAATATATATATTATATAATATATATATATATATATATATATATATATATATATATATATATATATATATAATATATATATATATCTTAGTAGCTTGATGAGGGTTTAGATATAGTATCCTATAGTTAGACTATAGAGTATGAAATATATAGATAGGTTGGAACCTAGGTTTGAAATATGGCTTGATACCACATTACCCCTACCACACTAACTAGCCTAAATTGGCCAAACCTTAGATTAGGGCAAAATAGACCATGATTGACCTAGAGTTGACCCATTTGGCTAAAGTTTGACCTAGTTGACTGGGGTTGACCAAATTGACTTCATTAACCTACAGTTGATTTAGTTTGACCTAGTATAACCTAAAAAGGCCTAGAAGTATATAATTAGTGCATCTAAATATATTGTTTACTCTAGAACAATAAATAACCTTGTATATCTCAAATATAGGTTTGTGTGACACCACTTTGGGTATCGATCCTCATTCATTGCTCTGGATGACAGGCGAGTATATTCTCCGATAGTTTTTATTTACTTGATGATTATTATGATTCAGCTTCTAGTATAGTTTTATTTGATTCTCTGTCACAACACGGATTGGTATTTGGATTCGTTCACTTGGGACACATGTATTAAATTTGTCTGGCCCCAACTACTAGAACTACTCACTGAAACCACCTACTAGCACCACTTACTTTCTGTCTAGACTTGTACTCTATTTATGTGTCGGGATATGGATTCACTTATACTGGCCGTGACGTAAAAATAATAGAGTAGACATGTAATCATTCACAATCGTACTGGAACCACTCCTACTAGTCTAATCTAGAAAGATAGTCGTCGCACGCTTGCCAAACATGCGATGTGCCGTATTTATCCCCTAGCCGTTTACATGTCGAACTCGATATTTCAAACACACTGGATTAGTATCTTGTACTAGATTCACATTTGTCTCATGTTATGTTGTTTGGACTCACATCACATCTATGCTAGTTCAGTTATCTATATTTATAGTCTTCATTGCCATGCTCTCCGAATTCACTGTATTTACTTTCCTTGTTCTAACTTTAGTTCAATTTTATTTCATGTCTCAAACTTTCCATGTTCATCAAGTATTACTTGCTATAACTGCTTTATAGTTTTTGTCATTTATTTGGATCTTCTAGAGAAGATGTGCTTGTACCATCCTGACTGGATATATTTTTCAGATGATTGTTCAGAGGATCCGTGTCCTACCTATTACGGATCCGAGGAGGGGATAGCTACCTTGGGTCCATATTCTCAGGAATGACCGGGAGACTTAGTACTAGATTTGGCCTTATTTTAGATTCTTTGTTAGAACTTTGACGTGTAATAATAGAGATTTGTTATTTAAATTTGAGACTTGTATTTTGATTTGTATTAGTTGTTGTTGTTGAGATTCTGTAGTTTATTTAGACTTCTTTGATACCTTATCGTGCTTTAGAGTGTGATTGAGTATTTACCATTACCATATTACTTGTCCTCCATTCGAAGTTGGATCTATGACAGGTACATTATATTCTTGTGTGAGTTGTTAGCTAGCGATCTTGGACAACATTCTACCATCGATTCTGCAGCGTAGGCTGGGCACTGTTTCGCACTCGTGCCCCTATATCGGGTACGGGTCGTGACACTGGCGCATCATCCCATGGCTCCAGCTCCTATCCTTCGTCATCCAAGCTTCGATGGATCGAGACTTGAGGATCATCCCACTTTCAAATTCTTCGATTCGATGACAGCCTTTGTTGATCCCCAGCCTCTTGCTGATCCCCCTGCTGATGATACTAATATATAATTTAGTTTTTGGCTTAGCATTTTGTGGACATGTTCTATGATGATGATCTAGTAGTGACACTTTCTTATTTTGGATTATCTGTAGTATTATGCAATATTTTCAGTTTGAACTCATTTTTCAGTCGTACTTGGTTTTTATGCTATATTAGTCAGTTTTCATTACTCATGATTCTATATTGCTACTGCAGATGTTAGTTCTCTTGAGATGTTGACTTGGTTTATTCATGTATAGTGTGGATATTACTCTGCCTTTTTCTTGTTGTCGTTGACTTCACATATTACAGGGTAGCCACATTTTGAGTACTTGACAACGGAAGAGAAGACCTATATCGAGCCATACCAACAGAAAAATTTATTTTCTCACTCGATGAATAAGTCAGGTATATCATTTAAAAGTTATATTATTTTTTATATTTTGGTATAGAATTAAAGTTTGTCAATTATCAAAATGAGGGAGATTGTTGGCCCATTGGTTAATGATCACACCTGATTTTGATAATCAACTACAACTTTGGTCGTTATGCAAAATTAATAGACTGCTACAGGTTTACAGGTTTTAAACAAGAAGAACGTTTGCATCCAACCGCTTCAAAGTATACACATCGCATCGTCATGAAGAACCAATCGCACTGGAAGCAAGATTAAGACTTTTATATTTTCTTTTATATTTTAATTTTATTGAGTCTAAGGAATATATGTGAGGTTGATCTGGATTCGTACTGGCTTAGGTTTTATTCAGTCCACTTTTCGTAAAGCCTACCTAGTTCCAAATCCACTATCCAAAAAGCCCAAAAGCCCAAAACAAATCCGGCCTAAAACCAAACTGTTCTGACCCAGACAGAACTCTGGGCAAACTCGGCCCAAGTTCGGTCTAGGGATTTTCAAAAATCAGTTTCCCCCAAATCTTCCTAAAATGTTCGTATGCGAGAGTCATGCATCCGAACTCTACCCGAATTCGGTCAACAAAAAACTATAAATAGAAAAGAATCCTCACCATTTCAAATCACTCATTCATTCTCTTCTCTATCTATTTCTAAAGTGTTTTCTACGATCAATACTTTCAAGACTATACCACTCTTAACTAAAGCCAATACAGTTCTGTTCGATCTAGAGTTTTTGTACTGAAGAGTTGTATCAGAGGCGTCATTCAAAAAACGTTCCAGTTTTCGAAGTCAAGTTGTGGAGTTGGTCGTACGCTCGTCACCAAGCACGGTGTTGTAAGAGACTACAAGCTCTTATTTAGCTTGTGCCATAGTAGATTAACATTAAGCATGAGTACTCGAGACTGGACTAGTCCTTTCAGATGGATACCAGTATACATCGCTGTGTCACTGGGTTACCGTATTTTATTTGTCATAGTTTATAACTGCTTAATTTTTAATTGGTGATTATTTCTGCTGCACATGCACACACTCTATTCACCCCCCTCTGGAGGTGCTCAACGGTCCTACAGATAGATGGTTTGCGAATCGAAGAAGAAGAGAGAGTTCATGAGGATGGAAAATTGTACCTGTTAGTTTTGTGCAGATTTTTCATCACGAGGCTTGGTTGAAATACATATATTCTGGGGATGCCTTAAATATGTGCACGATCCAATTAAACTGGTGTACTGAATTCAAATAAAATAAAAGGATTGATTAGATGAGTTATCATATGTTGATTGAATAAATTGAATTTGTTGGATCAGATTTTGAGTATAGAAGAAAGTTAGTGATCGAAAATAAATTCGTGTTTCAATGAAATCGAATATGTTTCGAGGATTGGATGAAAGCAAAATTATACTTGGTTAGTTTTGAAACGATATTACCGTGATTAAGACTGTAGTCAAAATGGTGTAATTAAGTTGTGCATAATAAGAAGATTCGAATTTAGATTGATTGTTTCATGAGGTAGAAAAGTATGAAATACGTAGACGATGCAAAATGATGACTTCGGAGGATAGTAAAAATTGTTGTTGAGAATTGGATATCAATATGTATAAATAGAATTGAGGAATTGATGTAGTCAGGTTTGAAGGATTGGTTAGGATTCAAAATAGAATGTCTTGACGAATTTTGGGATTTTGTTAGGGTAACATTGTGTTTCGAATAGGAGATGATCAAGGAATCGACTTGGTTATGTTTTGGTTTGGAATGTTAAAAGATATCGCTCGGGTGGGTTCGCCCTAGAGTTAGGTCGTCCGAGTGTGCGGCGAGTATAAGTTACCTGATGTTTGAGTAATGCAGTCCGTACGAACATAGTGTGAATTCAGACGGATCAATTGATGTTTAAGTTGGGGATATGACTGATATAGCTTTCGATAAAATTTGGCTTAGGTGCAAAGCGTGACTATAATGGATAAAACTATAGGAAGTGTGATCGAGATATTTTAACTTATGCCAGATGTGTTCGAGTTGAGTAATAAATGATAAGTGAGGAGTGTGTACTTAGTAAGTTTCGAGGACAAAACTATCACGACCTGCTCTCGGATAACCGTGTACGAGTTCGTATCCAAGCCCAGCATACATCTACGTCGTGGTATCAGTGGTAGAATATTTTCTAATATACACAATAAAATCCTCCACAGATACATGTGATTACATATACAAATCATACTAAACAATAACACAAACCATGGAAATAAGAGTATGATAGATAATGAAATAATAATATCAAATTCCAATAACAAAGAGACTAGATCCAGAATAATAATATGGTCCATCCGGGAACAAATCTGGTCCACCTATGGAACTAAAACTAAAGCATGAATAAAGGTAAAATAAGATCCCTCTAGAGATCGATCATGGCTCCTGAGTCTCGGTACAAACTTCGTCAGCACTACCCTCTGATGGTCCATAATAAGAAGTATAGAGATACTCGTTATCCTCACCTATATTGTCAACGAACTAGTCAGGAAAGGAGCAAAGTACAACCATATTTCATTTAATTTTGTTAGTACAAAATAAGCTAGAACAATAAAAAAATAGTAACGGTAAAGAACATGTAAAGAACTAGCAGGATATAAAGAATGTATGAGAGACAATAACCTTAAACGAGTAAGCTAATAGAAAAGAAGCTTGTAGATAAAGAACTGAACTATGATCATGAAAAATAGAACAATAGTGAGTGCGAAATACCTTTCTATATGTGAACGACTGGGCTAATACGGCACATCATAGATGTCTATCATTCAATTTTGGTACGGCTAACCCATACGTGAGGTGTATGACTTAGCTATCATTCAATAAATAATATTTGGGTTTGTTTACGTACCAACCGAGTATTTCCCCTCCTGACTCACTAAACAACAACATAGTCAATGATACAATAAGAAGGATACAATAAGCCTACTGTGTCACTATCGTGTCTCAACGGAATATCAAACAAGGAAATGATAAGGAAAATATTATAATGTACCAAAACATAATGCAATATTGTACTTGCCTGAACCCTTAAACAAACTGTAATCACAAGTTGAGGATGAGAGGAACGAAAACCTAGAAACTATCAACCCATATCACACCATCGTATTACGAACCGTGCCCAAAAACTATAAGTCAATTCTAAGATTCTAATTCTAAAACCATGGAATAAGTAGCTAATGGGTTAACTATTCTAATAATAATTAATTTTTAAATAAATCAAAATCTAATTTAACCTAATAATAATCTGAAATATAACTTAAATAGAAAATTTTGACCATAGAAAGTCACGTTTCCAATTTTGAAAACAACAACACGCAAATCGAAGCGTACCATTGACTAAGTAGTCAAACGTTATAAACTCGAGATTTTAAAAGTGCATCATGGTATATTTCAGCACCACAAGTGCACCATAATTGACTGTGCCGTAAAATCATGCTTTGGTCAAAAGTTATTGCCGTTATGGCTAACCGTGACCAAATCGGTGATTTACCATTCAAATCTGAGTTTAACGTAATAAATAAAATAGTAAACAAATTTCTTAAATTCTAGAAAAAATTATATGTCGATGATCGTCGTGTCAGCTTTCCAAAACTTCAAACGGGTCATAAATTGGAGTTCGAGATCTCCCGAAATCTCGAAAACCGTACGACGTATCAAGTTTTGGACAACTAACACCTAAATAATTCTCCAGAAATTGACAAGAAAAATCTCAGAAAATAATAAATATATTCTAAAAGCTGACCTCGAGACGATTCCAACAAAAAAATGTCACGCAAAAATAAGGTCGGGGCTATCCGCAATCGCTTCGGGAAGTCGAGGAATCTTCAAGATCAATTCTCTCAAAACAGCCAAAGAATAATAGGGTTTACGAGATTCTGGAAATATATATATATATATATATATATATATATATATATATATATATATATATATATATATATATAGGACATCGCAGAAGCGGCAATCGCATTCCTCGAAGGAGCTACTTACCCCAAAGCCATCTCCAGCGCCAAGCTGATCCTTATCCCGAAAAAAGAAAACCCTGAATCCTTCCACGACTTTCGACCCATCAGTGTTTGCACTTTCACTAACAAAATTATCTCCAAGATTATTGCCACCAGAATGGCTAGCACACTTCCCAAAATCATCTCGGAGGAACAAAGCGACTTTGTTCAAGGAAGGAAGACATCCAGGACAATATTATGCTGGCATAAGAATTAATCACCTGCATGAAGTTTCCATCTAGTGGGGGCAACATCGCCGTCAAAATCGACATGGAGAAAGCTTATGATAGACTGGATTGGCAATTTATGGTCTGGGTCTTCAGGGCTTTCGGATTCTCGAAAAATTGGACCAACACCGCCTGGAGATCCGTCAGTAACTCATGGTTCTCTACAGTTATCAACGACCAATCCGAAAGGTTCTTCAAATCAAGTCATGGAGTTAGACAGGGCGACCCTCTATCTTCTACTGTCTTCATCATAGCTGCAGATGCCCTGAGTAGAAACCTCAACAACATGGTCAGCATTCCGAACGTCCAGCACTACCGCACATCCAGTGGCTGCCCAATCATCACCCACCTGGTCTTTGCCGACGATTTACTTATCTTCTCTTCCGGGGACGTGGAAGCGATGTAGGTGGTCCATAATGCCCTGAAGAGGTACTCCTGATGCTCCGGGCAGAAGACCAATCACTCTAAGAGCGTTATCTACGCCCACCACAGTATCAAAAGAGAGCACGCAACCAGTCTCTCCAACTTAACATCCTTCTCGGTTGTCCAACCCCCGTTCAACTATCTCGGTTGTCCCCTTGTGTACGGGAAATCCAACGTCGACATCAATGAGAACTTGATCACAAGAATCAGGAACAAACTTGAGGGTTGGCTTAATGCTACCTTATCCCCAGGAGACAAGATGATCCTCATCAAACATGTGCTCACTTCTATCCCCATCCATACTCTGGCAGCCTGCTCCCCGCCTTTGAAAGTTCTTTCCTCGATTGAGCAGATCTTTTGTAATTTCTTTTGGGGGCACAGCAAAGGTCAAGACAAACACCACTGGGCTAGCTGGGATGCCATGGCTCGCCATACAGAGGAAGGGGGTTTGGGATTCACCAAACTTACTCATATCGTTAAAGCTTTCTCGATGAAATTGTGGTGGAAACTTCGCACGAGCAAGAATTTATGGACCAGGTTTATGAAGGCCAGGTACTTCAAACACATACACCCTTCAGTGGCCATATCCAATAGTAGATCCTCAACAGCTTGGCATCGTATACTTATCGGTTGCGACTACGCCAAACCGGCAATTAGACTTCGGCTTAGTAGCGGTGCGTCAGATCCCTTCCTTGAGAGATAGATTGGGGACAGCTTTATCCCGAGTCTTACAGAGTCTCCAGCAACAGTAGGATCAGTGACCTATGGAGCTCTACTAATAACGACTGGAACTGGGACAAGATCCGCGAATGGTCCGATAACGAAACGTTCAACAGCATCCGCCAGCTTAGACTTTGCCTCGGCCGCGATGACGACGAGCTGCAGTGGTCGCTTGAGGCCTCTGGGGCATTTTTGGTGATGTCGGCGAGATTTGCTATCCGAGGGAGCGGCCAACCGCATCCAATGATTGCTCGATACTGGCATGCCTGTATCCCTAAGAAGTGGTCTTTTCACATATGGAGAGTCATTAGAAAGAAACTGCCGACTGATGAGATCTTTAACTCCATCGGGATTAGCTTAGCGTCAGCCTGCAATTGTTGCTCCGACCGTTAGGTAGAGACTATTGACCACATATTCCGGGAGGATAATCTCCCAGGCAGGATATGGAGGACCCTGAACCAACACTACAATATTGCCCCAGGGGGTGGACGCTTCTACGATCTGGCAGACCACTGGAGTTCTGCATCCTACGGTCACCAGATCGTTGCAGCGGCCGCAACGTGGGCGATTTGGAAGAATCACAATAAGGCGAGATACAAGGGCAACCAATACTCTGCCGACCAACTCATCAAGGAAGATTTCGGCAATGTCGTAAACGGAGCACCATGTGCTCCCACAGCCCGAAAGCATTCTGGTCTTCGATCCCCCTAGCTGTGGGGGGTCGAGTTTCCTATCCCCCTATTAGATCCTTTTGGAGGTATACTTGTATAGGCTTTTCCTTTTTTGTGCCTTGTATACGTTGTCGGGCTTCGACATTTTGCGTCTTGTTTAATAAATGGTAGGGTTTCTATATATATATATATATATATATATATATATATTTTATATATATATATATATAGGATTTATATATTTTTTTATATATACAAATAAAAATTATATATATATATATATATATTGGAACTAGAGCTTTTATTGATGTATAAGGCGCAAAATGTTGAACCCTATACAAGTAAGCACTCCAGGCGCAGAAAAGCCACAAAACCTAAGAGCTAGCACGGGAGACGTGGGTAAAGCAAAGCCTGCCAAAAATGCTCCAGGGAGTGGGAGCATCGGGTCCTCGTTTTGAGAATTTGACCATGGACTTCGTGATTGAGTTGAGCTGGAGAGAATTGGCGGCCTTCATACCTGAATTTGTTCTAATTTATCAGAGGACCCAAATCCCAGCGGCAGCGGCGATCTGATGGTCACCACAGTTGCTCAGGAGATCGTTGAAGCCCCCGTTCGTATGCCTCTTCCTGCAGCGTCGAGAGAGTTCACACCAAAAATGTTTAGCAAGGTCTCATGATAGAAGGATGTGTTCTGCCGTCTCTTGATTGTGTGAGTAGCAACAGTGGCAGCTGGATGCTAGGCTGTAACCGATGGTGGTAAGGGAATCATCGGTAGGCAGCTTTCTGCGCTGAGCTCTCCATATCAGAAAGGACCACTTGACGGGGATACAGGATTGCCAAAATGGCGATATAAGTGGCGACGACACACCGTTGCTTCCTACTTTCCGTTTAGCAGAGGCCATCAAGAATGAGCCTCCGGCGTTGGGGGTCAAAATCAATTGGTTCAGGCGATCGATGATCCTAATGTCCGTGCCGGTAAGGTCGTTCATCGCCTCCAGCCCGATCCACTCTCTGATACACTCCTATCTGCCCCCTGCTGCTGGGTGTCAGAGATCCCGGATCCCGCATTCCGGGGGGACGTTCGGAGATAGCAGGTAGATCCTATTACCAATCTACCTTTCAAGTCCAGGCGACGATTTACTGCTACCGAGTTACAAGCGAATAAGGGGTTCAGCACGCTGACGACCGTAAAGAATACGATGCCAGGAAGCAGATGAGCGACTGTTGGAAACTGCAGTGACAGGGTGGGAGTGTTGGAAGTATCTGGCTTTCATGAACCTCGACCAGAAAGATTGGTGCGTTCTGAGTTTCTACCACAATTTTATAGCGCAGGCGTCCACGATGTGCGAAAGTCTCGCGAAGCCGAGACCTCCATCACACGTAGGTTTGGCCATCGAGTCCCAGCTGGCCCTGTGGTGCTTATCCTTGCCTGCCTGGTGACCCCAGAAAAAGCTGGCGAATAGAGCTTCCAATGAGGAGAGGACCTTCAAAGGAGGGGAGCAGACTTCCAGGATATAGATTGGGATGGAGGATAGAACGTGCTTGATGAGAATCATCTTACAACCTGGGAAAAGTGTCGTGTTGTGCCATCCCTCGATCTTCTTTCTGACCTTATTGACTAGCCCGCCGAAGATGCCCGAATTAGCCCTTCCGTACAGGAGAGGGCAACCCAAGTAGGTGAATGGAGGGTAAGTTGTGGAGAATGAGGTGAGATTGGTGAGGATAGCCGAGTAGTTTCTGTCGACTTTGTGGTGGGTGTAGAGACAGTTTTGTCACGGTTAATCCGTTGTCCGGAACATCTGGTATATTTCTCCAGGGATCTACTAACCACCTCTACAGATCCGACATCCCCAGAGGAGAAGATGATGACATCGTCGGCATAGGCCAGGTGAGTGATAATAGGGCATCCCGCAGTGGTATGGAAGTGACGGAATCTGGGGATGTTGATCATATTATTGAGGTTTCTACTGCGGGCTTCAGCGGCAATGATGAAGATGGTAGAGGATAAAGGGTCTCCTTGTCTGACACCGCAGCTAGATTTGATGAACCCGTCAGCTTGGCCGTTGATGAATGTGGAAAACCAAGAGATGCTAATGGATATGTAGATAATGTTGCTCCACTTTTCAGAGAATCCGAAAGCCCTGAGTACCCAGATCATGAATTGCCAATCTTGGCGGTCGTAGGCCTTCTCTAGATCGAGCTTAATGGTGATGTTTCCCCCTTTTGTTGGGAATTTCATACAAGTAATCATCTCCTGAGCTAGAAGGATGTTGTCCGTGATGTTCCTGCCTGTAACGAAGCCGCTTTGCTCTTTTGATATGATCTTGGGGAGGATGTGGGACATGCGGCTTGTAATACCCCGCTCCGCATGGTATATTATGATGAGTCGTTGACTCGAAGAGTTACGTTGACCCTATGATGTATCGATACAAAGCATATGTTTGGTTTGAGCAAGGCATTAACTTTGGTTAATCTGGTGTGCAGGCTATGCCTTTACGCTGGATTGTAAAAGGTCAAAATAATGTCCGTGAAACCAAATCGTCACCTGGCAATAGATTGTGGCTTGGGCGCGATAGGCCGAATAAGTCGAATAGCTCAACAGAGTGGATAAGTTAGGAGAGTTAGCTATGCAACCAAGTTATGGAATGGAGACACTTCAACTCGGCGAAACAACAAGGCGTATCAACTTAAGGTGGGCGAGTTCTTGACTCTCTCTCCCTATTCCTTCACGTCTAATAAAATATATCTTTGTATGCGTGCGTAAGTTACCATTAAGTAAGCGGGCGTGGTTAGAACGGTTAAGGGTCTTCGTATGTGTCGAACCTTAAGATAGAACACTGAACATTGAATAATTAAAGTGACATGCATCAAGTATACGGGTCGCGGTAGGGCGGTGATGGTAGAACATTGAAAGGCAATATCGAGATGTGCACCACGTGCACGACTCCGAGAACATTGAACAGTAAGTCTAGAACATTCATTATGGCGCTAAGCGTGCCCTCGTGTACGAAAGCTAAGAAATGACTAAGTAACTACGAAATTAGGCTATGTGAATAGCTTATGAATGGAATGCGTTGAATATAAGTACGAGATGTCTAAGCCGCTGGGCGTCGTGCATCAATACAGATGTGTTGGGGCATAATGCCGACGGAGCTTGAGATAGGGATGGTGGATTATGCTTATGGAACGTGAATAAGTTTATGGAAAGAGATTATGTTTATGGAACATGAGATTGGTTGGAATGTTATGACTTGTTTGCTATGGCACGTATTGCATGGTCAATGGACTCGGATGGCTCGTGCACGGGTAAGGCTTCCCTCGGACGGTTACGACCGGGGCACCGGGACCGTTCGGCCTATGAGGGAATTATGTATGGTATTTATGGTGCACATCATTCGGACGGATTACGACCGGCCAGTGTTGTGATAAGCTATAATATCAGTAAGTTTACGATCCTTCAGATACTGGGCTAGCAACCCGTATCGAAGCGATCACAGGCTTACACATAAGGATGCCAAGTCCATTACGGTATGAAACACCATGACCTTCATATTGATAGGGCCGGTGGGCTGAGATTAGAGTTGGGTGCAGGCGCAGGGCCTGCAACCATTATGTATATGTCTAAGTATGGTGGATTGGTTGTGTGAATGATATGATTTCTTACGTAAGTTTAACCATTGCAGGCTAGGCAAAATGGGACGGAGATGAGCACGATCACTAGTTTATGTTCATATTATGTCTAACTGTATCTGTCGCAGGGACACGGTATTGGACACATTTATATTAAGTTCTTATGCTTGAATATTGCCATAAAACTGAACCTAAGGCTAATTAGAAAGATCACCAAATAATGTTGCATGTTCACTAAATTTACTTAGTATTTGGTTTGGGTACGGGTGGGTCTTGATCAGTACAGCGAGGACGAAAGCACTAATCCCCCACTAGTTTGCTTGCAGGTTCAGGTTATGATTGGCTCGGGGCAGAGCTTGGCTTGGATGCGTCGTGTCATGGAGTCCTTAGCGTTTTAAGAGAAGCTACCGCATAGGCATTCAGACTTGCGACATGGAGATGTTCGGTCGAAGACTACTTGTTGGCTATAAAGAGACATAATGTAAGGAACAATGTAATCCTTTATGAACTAGAGAGATCATGAGCGTTGTAGCCAATTGGCATAATATGTTGGGCTATTCAGAGCCTTTGTAACCTTCAGTTTGTTATCAATAAAAGAGATTCTTATGTTATACTTTGTTTTTCTTTCGCTGCTTATGTTATCAATTTGAGATAAATATTATGTAACCTGTTATCTTGCCTTGCACGAGCGCAACTCCAGGCTCGTGCGGCATCACGCCCCAGCGAGGATGATAATTCGGGTGAAATCTAGCGAGGACGAGCGATTTTCCGGATCGGGGCGTGACAAGTTGGTATCAGAGCGGTTCCATCCTCTGGACCGTGAATGAATCTTTTTGACCCTCAGTTGCTTCGATATCGAAAATCAGTTGACTCTAAGTTGTTTTCGCAACCGCATGGCTCATGGATCTGCTCGATGCTATATTGGATATTCCATACAATAAGTCTATACTAAGTGCGTACGTCTGCCACAAGTATGTCGTGACTATCACGCTATCTCCGGGTGCCATCGGAGAATGTCGGTTGCACGAAGTGCAACGAGTTTTGAAATATTGGTTTCTCGAAATACAACAAAGTTATGAGTCGTTGGTCGCACGAAGTGCAACGAATAAGGTGATGTTGGTTGCATGAAGTGCAATGATATACGTATCGTTGATCGTACGAAGTGCGAGGAGTTATGTGTTGTTGGTCGAATGAAGTGCGAAGTGATACGTGTTGTTGGTTGCATGAAGTGCAACGAGTCGATATATGAGGCGATACGTATTAGTATTGTTGGTTGCACAGAGTGCAACAAGTCATTAATCGTTTGTTTCATTGGCACAATGAGTCGACATGGTAGGATACATATTGTATGGCTATATGGATGGATAGCGAGATGTTAAACGAGTTTGAGTAATAACCTTAAGTATCAAGAGTAAATTATTGCACGAGTTGCAACGAGTGAGATTGGAAGATCGCATATGTGATAATAACAAGTCAGGTTGGCCGCTAAGTCGAGTTTGAGTAGGCGAACGGATTATGTTGGCCGAATGTCGCGTTGAGCTTTGAATAAGCGAAAGTTGCGTGTGTGATCGATAAGATCGCCAAGGTATGGTTAGGTTTGAATGTATGTCAAACTTGGACGAACGACTATCATATTGGTCCACTTGTGTACCAACACGAGTAAGAAGAACGCTAGAGCTGGGATCAGAAAGATCGCCATACGGGATAGTTGATTGAGAAAAAGATGCTGGACCTATGCGGAGTGTAAAGTCAAGTAATGACTCGATTTTGAGTGGTATATACAATACCAATTGTATGATCAGTGTAGAGAAGCATTGTATCGATAATGATAGGCTCGATTTTTGAGTGGTATATGCGATACCACTTAGTGATAGCTATGCTAAGCCCTTGGGGACTTACGATAGATTGCGTCGAGACGATTGTGTTGGTTATGACAGGTTTGTCCGCAACGGACAGAGTAATATGGAGACTCGAGTGGGAATGACTTGATAGGAGTCGATGCAAGTATGCTTCAATGAATTAAGTTGAACGACTATGAGCGAAGTCGTATCCTAGATGATATGTCAGACGAGGATTCGTTAAGTGTAAGTCGAACGATAGGCGGAGCATAGCGAAGGAATGTTGCGTTGACGAAATGGTTGACCCAATCGAAATTATGTTGAGTAGGTACGAAGAAATCGTGCAAACGAATTTGAGTTAGAGCGATGGGTCGGTAGCACGATTTGGAAGGGCAAGTTTGGGATATGAGAATGGGTATATGAATTGGAAATTGTGTCGCAATGATGGTAGTTAGTTACAACTGAAATGATCTTGATAAGTGCAAGACTTGATTCGTATTTGAGTTCGGATAATGGCAGTGATTGCAACGAATTGGAGCTTATGAGAGAGGAAGATGTTCAAGTTATGCATATCGACGATGGTATTGAGGCGTATCAAAGACGATATGCAATAACCCGGGGATACTCTGATCGAATGAACAAAAATTGTGTTAATCATCGTTGTTGGATGAATAAGATGTAAGTTAAGTTGATGACAGTTGGATGATAACTGTAGGAATGCTTCGGAGAGTTTGAGAGTGGATGCATATTACTTTGATGAAAATGAAAGTGCTTGATTGTTTCGAGGATAACCACAATATTGACGTTCTTGTCTTATACGAGCGCAACACCAGCATCGCACATGCGTTACGCTAAATTAGGGCGATCATTCCACGTGAGCGCTGGTATGGTGATTCATACATCGGAGATGATCAAACTTACAAGGCATGGCAAATTGGATTAGACTTGTGGTTTGATGCAAAATTATTCGAGGATGGTTTTGATGAGTATGGAATATGGCGGACTATGATCACGAATAGGTAAACTCAGACTTGAGGCGAATAGACGTCATACGACTAGTAAAAATAGTCGACGGTAAGGTATGAGTGATTCGAGTAGTAACGACACATCAGTTGTGCGGGGATAGATAAAATTATGGATTGGTAAATTATGTCGGATTGGATGAAGTCCCATAGAAATTATCGGGAATTGATTTGGCTCCGCGATAGGATATAGCATGGTTCGTTGAAACTGTCCCTCGTTGATGATCTTCAATTATCGAGCGTAGTTTCAGGGCAGAAGACCCTAGAAGACTTGATCGCCAAATCAAATGAATGTTGAAGTCCCATAGGATGACCCAATAAAGTCGCATAAGAAATTTCGTCGAGGATGAAAGATGATATAGTGCATATTGAGGATAAGTCTAAGTGAGTATCGTATTTCGGAAGTTAGCGAGTATCCTTCGACTAGATCGATATGGTCAAAAAATTTATGATTGATCGAATGAGTATGTAAATAGACTTGGATGGTCGATGATCGAATAGATGTTGAGGAGCGCACTTAGCATAAGTGATGCGGTAAGGCGATTGCAAAGATTTTGTAATGCACGAGAGCGACGAATAATAGAATAACCCTAAGAGTTGTGTTGTATATCGGTTGAAGTAAGCGGTTAGGCTATGTGTGTTGAGCGCACCGTCGATATTACGAAACGAACTAGTATAAATTGATTCAAGAATTGAATAAAAGATTCATACTCGGTCAAGAATAGAAGATGGGTGTATCGTAAGAGACCTTGGGTCGGAAAGATTGTCGCCTTTGAGTATCGTAAACTCAAGTTGACCTCTTGTGTCGAGAGAGATTAAGCATGATGTCTGGATAAGTTAACTAGCGGGGGTAGCCCCAGACCCGATGCGTAGGTAGTTCGAGAACGTGGATCGTGTTGGAATAGTTGTGCACTATGTATAGTACGGATGGTAAGCAAGAAAAGTTGGACATGTTGGACTCAGTCCATGTCATTGAGGCCAAGTGTTATGAACGACTAGGTGAAAGACTTGAGTTATGTGAGGGATAGAAAACGGTTGGGTGAATAGGCGTTGCGGAGAACTGTTGCGATCGGATGCATGACGATTTAATGCATTGAATACGTTAGATGGCCGGCGAGAAACTTATGGGATCGAAGTAACGGTTTTGAGTTAAGTTATATGCAGAAACGTTAGGAAGATGATCACGTGATATGGAATAAACATACGAGAAGTATTTTGTGGAATAGGTGCTAAGAATTGACTAAGTTGAGTACGGAATGATTGGTGCTTGAGGATTTAAGTTGAGCCTGTTAGCTTTGTCCCGATATCCTACAACTAAGCTTGGCTGAAATGCATATATTGGTAGGACGCCTAAAATATGTGTATAATCCAAACTAAGTTATATGATTCCAACGATAGTAACACGAGATCGTGAAATGATCTAGCAAGACACTTGATTGAGTGTCAGTTTCGGTTCAAGGACGAACCTTGTTTTGAGTGGTATATTATGTAATGCCCCGCACCGTGCCCCCGCACCGCACGGTGCATTATGATGAGTCGTTGACTCAAAGAGTTGCTTTGATCCGATGAGGTATCGATGCGAAGTATAAGTTTGGTTTGAGCAAGGCATTGACTTTGGTTAATCTAGTGTGCAGGCTATGCCTTTACGCTGGATTGTAAAGGGTTGAAATGATGTCCGTAAAACCAAATTGTCACCTGGCAACAGATTGTGGCATGGGCACGATAGGCCGAATAAGTCGAATAGCTCAACGGAGTGGCTAAGTCAGGAGAGTTAGTTATACAACCATGTTATGGAATCGAGCCGCTTCAACTCGACGAAACTACAATGCGTATCGACTTAAGGTGGGCGGGTTCTCGACTTTCTCTCCCTATTCCTTCATGTCTAATAAAATATATCTTTTTATACGTGCATAAGTTACCATTAAGTAAGCGAGCGTGGCTCGAATGGTTAAGGGTCTTCGTGTCGAACCTTAATATATAACACTGAATATTGAACAATTAAAGCGACGTGCATCAAGTGTACGGGTTGCGGTAGGGCGATGATGGTAGAATATTAAAAGGCAATATCGAGATGTGTACCACGTGCACGACTCCGAGAACATTGAACAGTAAGTCTAGAAAATTAATTATGGCGCTAAACGTGCCCTCGTGCACGAAAGCTAGAAAATGACTAAGTAACTTCGAAATTAGGCTATGTGAATAACTTATGAATGGAATGCGTTGAATATAAGTGCGAGATGTCTAAGCCGCTGGGCGTCGTGCATCAATACGGATGTGTTGGGGCATAATGCCGATGTAGCTTGAGATAGGGATGGTAGATTGTACTTATGGAACGTGAATAGGTTTATGGAAAGAGATTATGTTCATGGAACGTGAGATTGGTTGGAATGTTATAATTTGTTTGCTATGGCGCGTATTGCATGGTCAATGGACTCGGATGGCCCGTGCACGGGTGCGGCATCCCTCGGACGGTTACGATCGGGGCACCGGGACCTTTCGGCCTAGGAGGAAATTATGTACGGTATTTATGGTGCATATCATTCGGACGGATTACGACCGGCCAGTGTTGTGATAAGCTATGATATCAGTAAGTTTGCGATCCTTCAGATACTGGGCTAGTAACCCGTATCAAAGCGACCATAGGCTTACACATAAGGATGCCAAGTCTATTACGGTGCGAAACACCGTGACCTTCATATAGATAGGGTCAGTGGGCTGAGATTAGAGTTTTGTGCAGGCGCAGGGCCTGCGACCATTATGTATATGTCTAAGTATGGCGGATTGGTTGTGTAAATGATATGATTTCTTACGAAAGTCTAACCATTGCAGGCTAGGCAAAATAGGACGGAGATGAGTACGACCACTATGTTTATGTTCATATTATGCCTAACTGTATCTGCCGCAGGGACACGGTATTGGACACATTCATGTTAAGTTCTTATGCTTGAATATTGCCATAAATCTGATCCTAAGGTTAATTAAAAATATCACCAAATAATGTTGCATGTTCACTAAATTTACCTAGTGTTTGGTTTGGGTGCGGGTGGGTCTTGATCAGTGCAGCGAGGACGAAAGCACTAATCCCCCACTAGTTTGCTTGCAGGTTTAGGTTATGATTGGCTCGGAAAGGAGCTTGGCTTGGATGTGCCGAGGCATAGAGTCCTTAGCGTTTCAAGAGGAGCTACCACATAGGCGTTCGGACTTGCGACATGGAGATGTTCGGCCGAAGACTACTTGTTTGCGATAAAGAGGCATAATGTATGGAACAATGTAATCCTTTGTGATCTAGAGAGATCATGAGCGTTGTAGCCAATTGGCATAATATGTTGGGCTATTCAGAGCCTTTGTAACCTTCAGTTTGTTATCAATAAAAGAGATTCTTATGTTATACTTTGTTTTCCTTCCGCTGCTTATGTTATCAATTTGAGATAAACACTATGTGAACCTGTTATCTTGCCTTGCACGAGCGCAACTCCAGGCTCGTGCGTCATCACGCCCCAGCGAGGATGATGATTCGGGTGAAATCTAGCGGGGATGAGCAATTTCCCGGATCGTGGCCTGACACGGCTGGCAATGATCTTGGAGATAATCTTATTGGTGAAAGTGCAGAGGCTGATCGGACGAAAATCTTTGAAGGTCTCCGGGTTGTCTTTTTCGTGGATTAGGATGAGGTTGGCTCGGGATAAGGATTTAGGGTAGCGCACGCCTTGAAATAAAGCCGTCGCGGCATCGATCATGTCAGTATGGATGATATTCCAACAGGATCGATGGAAAACCCCGGAGAATCCGTCCGGAACAGGAGCGCTGTGTTCACGAAGGGCCCAAACTGTAGACTTGACTACCTCTGCGGAAGGAAGGGTTAATAACTCTCTCTCTCTCTCTCTATATATATATATATATATATATATATATAAAGTGGCGGCTTAAGAGAGGCGGTGGGCGCGGCTTGACACGTGGCAGCCATCCGTCGGCTACGCTCAAGTACGGACGGCCAGATGGCCAGCCGACTTCAGCTAGAATCGGCTAAGGCCGACTCTATATTAGGAAAATTCCTAATTCAGCCAGTCAGCGCTATCTAGCGCCATCTATGTCGCTGCGCTGACTGACCGATAGGCCCAGTGGCGCTGGCTGTGCCAGTGACTTTGTATTAATTTTTAGGAATTAATTTAAAAACCAATTTAACTCCAAATAACTCCAAATAAAATGCTAAAAATTCTAGAAAAATTAGAAAATTATAGAAAATATTTATGACTATTTAGAACCCAAATAAAAATACTTTGTCTGTAAATAACCCCAAATGACTCTTCAGTAAATATTAGAAGTCTTTAAAATATATAAACCTTCATAAAATAATTATCTAAAAATATCTAAAAATTATATTAAAATATGAACTAGCTAAATAGTACTCATATAAACTACCTAGGGGCCATATGACCATATTATTTTCATAGCTTTTCCATGAGCCTAGGCATGACCCCTAATGACCATAAAAGTTAATCCTAACCAAATTTTCTAATATAGGAGGCAGGTGCCACATACTATTCCCCCTTAAAAATATTTTTGTCCTAAAAAATAAAGATAAAGTACGTATGCAACAATCATGCCTCAATCTTGAAACAAATGGGGAAACTTCTCGCGCATCTCATCTTCTCGCTCCTACGTGGACTCTCCGGGGGAATGATGCCTCCAAGCTACGCGAACCAAAGGTAAGCGCAGTACCTTCTCCCTGCGGTCTAATATCTCTACAAGTTGCTCCAGATAAGTGAGGCTCGACCCAATCTCGATCTCTGAGTGATCCAATACATGGCTCGGATCAGCGACGTAACATCTAAGCTGCGAAATGTGAAACACATTGTGCACTCCTTCCAAAGCAGGTGGCAAAGCAAGTCAGTAAGCTACTGTGCCAACTCGCTCTAGGATGCTAAATGGTCAAATATATCTTGGACTAGGATTTCTACCATTCCCAAATTGAATCGTGCCACGTGTAAGAGAAATCTTCAAAAACATCAAGTCTTCCACCTTGACCAATAATCATCTATAGGATATAATCTATAACTTTATAATACCTTAAATAAAATAGTACTTACCTCAATCTCCAATGGTCTCCTATGACTATCGGTCCAATGCATCTGCCTGTCCTACGCCACACGAAGCATTTCTCTAATCTTCTTCACCTTTTTTGTGTCCTCCACTATCATTTTTGGGCCCAATAAAGCCCTTTCTCCTACATCGTCCCAAGATAGAGGGGTGCGACATCTTCTCCCATATAAAGCCTCGAAGGGTGACATACCAATACTGGCCTGATAACTATTATTGAATGAGAACTCCACTAAGTGTAGATGGTCTTCCCAAGAGCCTCAAAAGTCCAATGTGCAAATCATGAGCATATCTTCAAGTGTCTGAATGGTCCTTTCAGACTGTCCATCTGTTTGGAGATGATAGGCGGTGCTAAATTTGAGTTGAGTACCCAAACTAGCCTGCAAACTCTTCCAAAAGTGGGGAGTGAATCTACTATATTGATCCGAGACTATACTCAATGAAACTCCATCCAATCTGACAATCAACTTCACATATAGCGCAGCTAGCTTATCTGTAGACAAACCCAGTTTAAATGGTATGAAGTGGGCCGATTTGGTCAACTTATCTACGATGACCCAAATAATGTCCTTCCCTCCTGGTGTGCGGGAAAGTACTGAAATAAAATCCATCGTGACATGCTCCCACTTCCACTCCAAAATCGACAATGGCTGCAACAAACCTCCCTGTCTCTGCCTTTCGGCTTTGACCTATTGGCACACTAAACATCTAGAAACAAAGCATGCCACTTCCCTCTTCATCCCATACCACCATACATGCTTTCGCAAATCATTTTATATCTTCGTAGCTCCAGGGTGAATAGAATACTGCGATCTATGAGCCTCTTGCATAATCTCCTCACTAAGATCTCCGCTAGGCACACACAATCTAGTCCCATGCCGCAATATGTATGCCCCCTAATTTTTAAAATTTATTTTTAATTATTTTATTTATTTTATATGGATATTTTAAATATTAAAGTCAATAATGACTATATTAGTAGTTTACTGTGGCTTTGGTTTTTGAAGCACAACAAATATAATTTTCTGAAATCCAATTCCATATTTGAATTCTAGACTCGTCCATGTTCAATTTGATATATCATATCCCACACAAATTTGTTCTCCAACATTCTTTTGGCTTCGCACAATTTTGGGTCAACATAGACCATTTGATCATTTATCGTAATTCTAGGCCCAACCTCTAATTTGATTTTGGGACTTGACATAGATCGAAACCGTATGACCCAATATATAGTTTTGACTCATTTTGAGTCTACAATGCACATGCCTAGGGTGCACCATCCATTCAAGTTCTCATGTGCTACTTATTTGCAAATGGCACATGAGACTCATTAAATTAAATTTTGGGTCCAATTTGACTAGTAATGCTACTCGGACCCTAACCTAGTCAACCCTACTAGTTGGAGCCTAACTAGGAGTACCAAAACCAAGTATACATATATTTAAAGGAATTTTAAGGATTAAATTGTAGCCATATAAAATATTCTCTTATATCATTGACTTGGTCAAACTACTATCCAAATTAGGAAACCTATTACTAATAGTATACTTTGGAGAACCAAATCATATCCAAATTAGATCAAACCAAAGTCCATGCCCTAATAATATATAAACCTATCAAACCCGAACCATCCCCCTCTCTCATAACCGCCCACTACTCCACAATCCTCCCAAACTAAGCGGCCACCACTTCAAGGCCAACCCCCCATAGCTGACCCCCTTTCCTTCTCAAAACCCCAATTTTCCTCGATTTTTGTGCCATAACCACCACTCACGTAACCCCCTGAACATCCTCTTCCACCTTAGCAACTGCAGGAGCAACCTTGCGGCCATTAGAGAGGTGCAAGATGTGCTAATTGGCCTAAAACTCTGCCGAATCGAAGTCTGAAATGTCATAGCAGGTTAGTCGACTTGTAGATGATGTTTCACCAACTTTTTCTTATCCGTTTCTCCTCAAATTAAATGTGAGAGTTACATTTGTATTTATACTTCAACCTTTATTCGCCAGATCCCCCAGTTCCAAGCAGTTTGCCTGCGACGTCAATTCTACGACAAGGTGTCCAGAATCGATGAATTCTGTTGTGAGCCATTTTTCACCTATCTAATGTCAGTTTATAACCTAATTATATTTTTATTAAGAATCTAGACATCGATAGATTTTCGATTCATATCTGTAAGTTAGGTTTCGCATCAGTTTGCTATTTTTAAAAAATTTATGACCTTTACCGTGTCACCGAACTCTAAAAAATTCTGCTTTCCTTGTGTCCAAAAGTGTCAAAACTCTATGAATCCATATTAAACTTTGCATTGTCCAAGGTTTAACATTACAAATACTATTTTAACTAATTTATGTGATTTTTACAAAATTTATTATTTTTATTTAATCATTGTTTTGGGACGAAATTAATGGGTCAAATTGAGGAAGTCATATATGGCATTGACATAGGATCTCTTGTGAAAGGGTTCCTCTATTGAAAATATTATTATAGAAATATATAAGTATTTATCGATAAATTCTAGAATTTAAATATATTATTTTGTTATAATTGTAATGTATTTACGAGAGGATTTGGCACCTATATGTACTTATACAATAGATGCAATATCGTAGCAATTATTACAACTAAGAGGCATAGATACTCATATAATTTATATTTAGTGTGTTGATATAGAATAATAAATATAATGTATTATTATAGGTGAGCTTGGGAGGATCGACAAGGACACCGGAGTTGGTCAGGCCTACCCGCAGACAGCAGTTACAGGCAAGCGTGTCTTACCTTCGTTACAGATTATTCTTTTCGGTCTTGTTGTTTATTTTGATTAGCATTGCATGATGTAGGACGTTGATACTTAGTGTCCGTTTACAGATGGGTACCGATGTCATAATAATGACATCGACTATTGATATTAGGCATTATATACACATTGATGTGTCCATTGACACGTTTGACCATAGGATACCGACACATTCATGATGCAAGGTTTATATGACTATTTGTGGTATTGACCTCATGTTACCTTTCTAGATTTATTTATCAGTATTTCTATTACTTTCGAGATAACTGTACAGACTTGACATTGCTAGATTCTATACATGGGGTTGGGAAGAACTTGACTACAATATTAGACCTATTGTCGTGTGGCCTGTTGTTTAGTGACATTTATCTCTGTAGCAGAGCAATGGATTATCACTGTTGAGAAGTGATTGTCCTTGGTGCTACGACACGGTACTGGGGACAATATCCTGTTGTGGTGCTTGTAAGACTTAGTGGAAGGGGTCTGGTATTCTAGAAAAGTATCTCACTTGCATAGCACATAGACGGATACAGTAGATTGCCTTAGTTCATAAATTAATTTCTGTACCTTGGCATGTATATTATGCACCTTGCTAGTCCCCTGAGGACCTGGCTATTTTCCAGGCTTAGACGAAGTTGAAGACTACCCGGAGGTTTACGGTTTCGGAGCACAGACTGGAGACGTACCGGCACAGGAGGACGAGATAGTGTCAGAGAATTTCTCGTGATCATGTTACCTTTATATTTAGTCTTACTACATTATTTTCTTTTCTTTTCATCAGACTTGTAGTTGATTTATACTTTGTTTCTTCCTCTATGGTTTCTGGATGTTTTACCCGCATAAACTTTATTAATTTTTATTGCTGGATATTTGAGACATTTTCTTATTTATTCTTGATCTTTTTTATGGACTCTGTGGATGTGATTATATATATATATATATATATATATATATATATATATATATAAAGAAAAAGAAACATTATTGAGAAGGAAAGCAGAACAAAGCAACACCAGACCGGGTCCCACAGGCGGCCGACCCTGAACAAAATTCAAAATTTAAAAAACTAACTGACAAAAGGGTTCACGCAAACCGATGGACGCACGGGTCCCGAAAGGGCAAGGGTGGGGCCCGAGGAGCCGCAGGCCCAAGGAGCCACGGGCCCAAGGGGGGTGCGCAGCCCGAGGCTATGCCTCAGGTCTCTCGAGCGCAAGCCTGCGAGAGAGGTGGAGGGGCCAGACTCGGGGTGCGATGTCGCGGCGGTGGCGGGGAGCATAGGGCCTCCGGCGAGGGGGGGCTGGATAACGGCGGTAGGAGGGCCCCGGAGGGCGGGCCACGACGGCTGAGGGAGGGGCTCTGCCCGAGGGTGCGCTTGAGATGGAGGCGCCAGCGCAACAGAGCGGGGGGCCAGGAGGAGAGCGGGGGCTCCGACGAGGGGGCTCTGGAGAACGACGGAGAGGGAGCTCCGGAGGACGGGCCGCGGCGGCTTGGGCACGGCATGGAGGGCCACGATGAGGGGGCTCTACCGGGAGGGGGGCCGACGCAGAGGAGGAGGGAGAGGGGGAACGCCTGGGGGAAGCCTAGGCACAGGGGCGGAGGGCCTCCGTCGAAAGAACGGGAAGGGCGGAGGGGAGATCAGGGAGCGGGGGCACCGGCCGGGGGTCCCAGGCGGAGCAAGGGGCTAGTAGTAGTGGCTCGACCCCCACGCCGGCGCGGAGGGGAGACCTGCACCGCCTAGGACGGAGGCATGCCAGTGGGACGCGGCCGACTGGACTGGAAGGAAGACCCAGTACCACCGCAGGAAGGTGGGGTCCTGGTTGTAGGCTCCTGCCGAGGAGGAGGGATGTGTGGCGAAATGGACGTCGGAAGGGGATAGGGGGGTGGCGGTCCGCGATCGAGGGGACAGGATACGCGGCGGGAGGGAGCTCCGGGGGGAAGGCCACTTCCGGAGAGAGGGAAGGTGCCGGCGAGGAGGCCAAGGCGGGGAAAGACGAGGGGAGTGGAAGCGACGAGGGGTTGGCTGCTGTAAGGGCTAAAGGTGCCCGGGCCAGGGGAGGGGGCGAACCTGACAGAGCGGAGATGGGCTCCTGGACAGCAGGGACGCCGAACGCCGGGGGAGGTGAAGGAGCCGCGGGGGGCGACGAACGCCAGGGGGAGTGGGGGCGTTACCGAGGCGGTCGCCGCTCGGGATTTAGAGAGTCAACTCGGGGGGGAAGCGGAGGGGGATCCGCGGCCGCAGGGGGGAGCGGCGCAGCGGCGAGGACGGCGACCGACTGGGCAACGGGCCGGGGCCGAAGAGGGAAGGACCAGGGACCGTCTGAGGGCACCGAGTTCGGCGCCGCCTACGACGTCGAGGGCGTCGGCCGTGCCAAGGGAAGAAGATGAGGGAGATTGGGCCGCCGCACGTTTGGAAAACGACGGCCTGCTGTGCCCGGGGAGACGGGGTTCCCCGCGAGAGGAACGACCAGGGAACGCCCGACCAACTGCAGAGATAGGGGTAGCCTGGCAGGAGATGGGGCCCTCGGCGGGGAGAGGGACGCCGGTGGGCGGCCGGCCACCGCCCAAGCGCGAGGAGGGGGTGCTGAAGGAGCTGATGGGCTCCTTCTAGCGAAAGCCATGCCCAAACCCCACTCATCTCTCTCTCTCTCTCTCTATATATATATATATATATATTTTATATATATATATATATATATATATATATATATATATATATATATATATATGCACTTGTGGACTATGTTGTGTTTTGGGATGTTATCATGATTTACAGCTTAAGTATTTTGCTAATGGGCTTGTAGTGTAGTTTGGCCCATCGGTGAAGTGCTGCTGGCATATACTTGTATTCCTGGTCCTACGTATTTTAGGACTGGGATGTTACATGTTTTTGTGGTAGCCCATACAGGCCCTCGTCAATCACTTCGGTTACGTTATTGTACCGATATGAGCCTACAATTAGAATAGGAAAGACATAGGATCACATCCACATGCTGATACCTTTCTTGACTTCATTTCGAACTCTCACTTGACTTTTTGATTTACATCCAGTTCAATTATGTTCTACCGTAATCCTTATTTATTTATGCAAGCAAGACAAATCTTTCTAGTGGATGTATCTTCCTTACTCTCACATCAGAAAGAGGGAGCATAGACACTAGAAGTCATAAGTGCAGGTGGAGCCTTCACGAATTATGTGAAGTTATGGTGATACCTAGGATATTCGTACTATTACGAGCCTACGGCTGATTGAGGAATAGGACTTGAGGATACATCCACGAACATGATTATAGACTTTTCTCAGACTCTTTAGCATGATTGCTTTCATGTTATCTTCTTTCTCAATATGATTGCTTTTGTGTTCTTCCTTACTCAAGATTTGACTAAACCATTTCCTGTTGACTTCTTGAGTAAATCTTCCCGTTCCTTTCCGCTAAGTTGTTGGAAAGTGTCTTATGGATTGGTCCACACAAAAGTTTGAGAAATTATATTTATTCTTGTATTACAGAATCAAAGTTTTTGCAGCCAAAGAAATACTAGCGAGGCACAGATTCAGATAACGGTATCATGGCTACATATGTTTCTCAAATTCTACTTGAAACATATTTTATACATGTTAACATTTTCTCCTGTATTTTCGTAAAAAGTTAATTCGAAAGTATTTCATAGATTTGGCCAAGATAAGCTCAGGAACCTGTATTATTTTAGCATGGCAGATATGCACTGCAGCCATCCGTTGTATTATGGAACAAGAAAGTTATTTACAGCCAGATGCACTGACGTGGCAGTAACTTCACGTGGAATAATCACGGAGATATATGGTTCTCGAGTTTTACCTAGACTATGTCTTATGCATCTTATTTTGCCTCATATCATTCTTGGAAATAATTTGATAAACCTTTCTTCTTTGCTTGACCCTACCATTGTTTGAAGTTGGTATATAGGTTTGTTTGACCCAGTTTTAGGTTTCCATTACCTTCTACTTGTTAAATCACTAAAATAGTTAAACCTTATAGTTACATTATAGAATATAATTAATCTAGATTATTGGTGTGATTGTGATGTTGGGTTGCTAGAAACGGGTAAGTTTCTTATAGATGGATCATAGTAAGATTATGAGTCGAGTATGAATGCCTGGATATCGGATGTGTAGAGCCTGTTAGAAAAAATTTCTAGGAGTGAACTGACGATTATCATTAAATAGGTTATAATACTATACCTACGATAGAATGGTACGTCTAGTCATATTAGAATTCTTATTTAGTAAACACTTTAATTCTTTTTTCTTCCTAGCTTATTTTTTTGAGAAGTATCTTAGAGTTGTGTTGGGAGTATTAAGGAAGGAGAGATTGTATGCAAAGCTTAGTAAGTGTGAATATTGTCTTGATAAAGTTCTTTTTTCTAAACACATTGTCTCTGGAGAAGGACTTTCAGTTGATCCGAAAAAGATAGCTATCGTAGAGTCTTGGCCGACACCGACATCTGTTACAGAAGTTAGGAGTTTTCTCAAAATTTTTGGGTATTATCGCAGGTTCGTAGAGAATTTTTTAAGGATTGTAGAGCCTATAACGTGGTTGACGCACAAGGATCAGAAGTTCCAATGGACAGAAGATTATCAGAAGGCTTTTGAAGAATTGAAGAGGAGGTGACCTCAGCGCCTATTTTGACGCTTCCTTCCGGATCGAGAGGATTCGTTGTATATAGTGATGCGTCAGGTAGTGGACTTGGATGTGTTTTAATGCAATACAGAAAGGTCATAGCCTACGCATCAAGGTAGCTGAGGGCACATGAAAAAAATTTACCCTACTCATGATCTGGAGTTAGCAGCAGTGATCTTTGCATTGAAGCTATGGAGGTATTATTTGTACGGAGAGCGTGTGGAGATATTTAAGATCATAAGAGCTTGAAGTACGTCTTCACGCAAAAGGAGTTAAATATGAGACATAGACGGTGGTTGGAGCTCATGACGGACTATGATATAAATTTACAGTACCATCCTGGCAAGGCAAACGTAGTAGCGGGCGCATTGAGTAGGAAGCCTACTGCATATTTCTTGACAGTTCAGCCACAGTTATTAGAGGTTCTTCAGGAGCTTGAAGTACAAGTCCTTATGCCAGGACAGCAAGGAGTACTTATCAATCTTGAAGTACAGTCATCGCTCGTGGATAGGATCAAGGCAGCCTTACCTACAGATGCAAGATTTTGAAGACTTCGAGAGAGGACAGAGGTTGGAGAGCAGATAGGACTTCGTATTCATAAGGATGGGACATTAAGGTACGAGAATCGCCTATATGTTCCAAATGGAGAGTTGAGGCAGAAGTTGATGAATGAAGCCCATAGTTCTATTTATTCTATTCATCCCGGGAGTACTAAGATGTATCGGGACTTGAAGTAGTACTATTGGTGGCATGGTATGAAGAGGGAGATTCTAAGCTTCGTAGCGAAGTGCTTGGTCTGTCAGCAGGTGAAGGAAGAACATCAGAGGATCGCATGTATGTTGCAGCACTTTCTATCCCTAAGTAAAGTGGAAGAGGAAGAATATTACCATAGATTTCGTTATCGGATTTTCGAGAAGTCCTAGTGGGAAGGACGCAGTTTGTGTGATTGTGGATAGAATCACGAAGTCGGCACCTTTCTTATCGTTCAAAGTGGGTCAATCCACCGAGATGTTAGCTGACTTGTACATGAGGCAAATTGTGAAGCTTCATCGAGGTACCAGTTAGTATTGTCTCGGACAGGGATTCTAGATTCACCTCACATTTCTGGAGGAGTATGCATGAAAGCTTAGGTACGAGACTCAAGTTCAGCACTTCGTATCATCCACAGACGGATGGTCAGTCGGAGTGCACTATTCATAACCTAGAAGACATGTTAAGGGTGTGTATGTTGGACTTTGGAGGTTCTTGGGAAGACCACTTGCACTTGGTGGAATTCTCCTACAACAACAGTTACCAAGCTAGTATACAAATGTCACCATATGAAGCACTATATGGGAGAAAGTGTAGATGGCCATTATGTTGGAGCGACGTTAGAAAGCGACGGATACTTGGACCAGAGCTCATGACGCAGACGGTTGAGAAAGTGAAGCGGATTCAGAGTCATCTTCAGGCAGCACACGACCGGCAGAAGCATGGGGCCAATAGACATCGTCGACCATTGGAATTCAAGGAGGAAGAGCATGTATTTCTAAGGATCTTACCGACTCGGGGCACCATTAGATTTGGGAGTAGAGGAAAGTTGAGTCCAAGCTTGTTTGCAAAAAATAAAAAGTTTTATTACAAACTTTAAAGAATCGTATACGAGTACAATAAATTTTGGAGAAGTACAAGTGTAGGAGTCCGGTCTGATTGACGACCGCTTTGTCCCTTTGACAGGGTGTTTATGGATAGAAGCAAGCTTGTCACTGTGTCTCAGAGTTTCTGTTGACGAGGAATCTTCTGTATGGCTCGGCCGTGTAGAAGTATCGACAGAACTTCGGCTTCGATTAAAGGTTGAAGAACTTGCTCTTGAGAATTGTTGATTACAGAAGATGGAAGTGCGTTGAGTGCTCAAACTATACCCCTCCTCTCTGTGTCTTTATGTTGGGAGAATGGAACTCTATTTATAGAGTTAGGGAATAACTAACTGACAGTTATTCAAAGTAGGCATCATTTTCTGGATAGGCACCTAAGCCACCGGGCGCTATAAAGACAGAAGCGTCTAATGACACTTGGTGCTTGTACGGGATAGGCATATGATCGTAGGCAAGTGATGGGCACGTTCTTCGAAAAGCTTGGAGTACTACACCACGTTCAGAATGTATGGCAGATTAATACACCACGTAGATTTGTAGATGCCAGCAGGAAACTGAGTACTTTGAGAAAGGCGCCCAAGGAAGTAGGCGCCTAGAAAAGTTTAGCGCCCACTACAACAAAAAACCCTTTTAATGACGCTCGATAGGGAGTTTTAATGACGGCTGATACATAAGCGTTATCAAGTTGAAAAATACCTTTTTACTATGACGGTTTGGACTAATTTTGGACTTTTTATAACGTTTATAAAACAAACCGTCATTAATACTTTAGAGCGGTGGCAAACTTGTAATTTTTTTTACTGTATAAAAGCTAAATAGGAGAGAGAAAATTCATTTCTCATCCATTTTCTAAGGAGCAGCATCTCTCCATACCTCTTCTCCCCCAATTTCCTCAAGAGTTAGGTTAGGGTTTCTGATCCATGGGTTGCTTCTCCTTCTTTCGGTTTCGAGAGAGCTAGGGTTTTCGACGGAGCTCGGAAGGAGCCATGGGTTGCTTCTTCTTCTTCCGGCCCGGCGGAAGGAGATTGGGAGCAACCGGATCGAGGACAGCTCCATCGCGCGGTGCATTTCGTCTTTCGGTACTCGTTTTACCCTAAAGTTTACATGTTTTTTCTTTTTTCGACCTCTGTTGAAATTTATGGGCTTTTTTTGTGTGTGGGGGGCAGAGCAGAGGAGGAAGCCGCCGCTGCCTGTCCACTGCGAAACCAATAACTGCGCCCAGAGCTTCTCCTTCCGCAACCTGGCGGTCGCCACCATGAACTTCAAGGAGGCCAATCTGATCGGCGAGGGTGGGTTCGGGAGGGTTTACAAGGGCCAACTCCAGTCGGGACAGGCAAATTATGATCCGATCCTGTTCAAAATTTGTTCGAGCGATTCATTTCGATTTTCGATTGTAAAATCGTCCATTTCCAGGTCGTGGCGGTCAAGCATTTGAACAGGGAAGGGGTCCAGGGGAGCAAGAAGTTCCTGGTGGAGACCATGATGCTGATCATGCTGCGCCATCCCAACCTCGTAAATCTGCACGGGTACTGCACCGAGGGGGACGAGAGGCTCCTGGTTTACGAGTACATGCCGCAGGGAAGCGTGGAGGATCATTTGTTTGGTAAAATACTGAAACTCGTTATGTTTAGTACTGATTCTGCCATTAGTTGTGTACACATTGCAATTTTCTTTTGTTCCCATGAAGCATGTTCATGATAATGGGCCTTGTTTCTTGGTGGGGAGATTAACTGCCAAAGTGCTGAGGGGCAGATTCAGGTTCCATCCCTGAATAACTATTCACTTTTTTATACCAGTCGGCAGTGTTTCCTTGTCATTTTTATATTGCAAGATTTCATTATGAGCAACTCAAAGATTGTAGAAAGGCAGTATATAGGTCACTATTTCAAGTACACTTTACGATAATTTTTTTAGCTTAAAACATAAACGAAAATTTCCTAACTTGGAGTTTGGGCAAGGCGCAACTGGTTTAGAAACAGTTTTTTGTTTAATGATTAGCTTCGTTGGCTTGGATCTGATGGCTCAAACCCAAATTGGGTCTAAAATTGTTCTTCAACCTAATCAGATGGTTTAGTATAAAGCCAACTGATCAGAGTAAGAAGTTAAGAACCGTCCATCAGCTTGGACAGAAGACAATTTTAGTGCTATTTATTTCCTATCTATTGCCTGTGTCATGGATTTTTTGTCCTGTTGATTGACAAAAGTGAATATTTAGACATAAGAGTCGATACAAATTTGATGCAAATTTCTTATTTTTCTTTAAAGTGGCTTACTATACAGTCTATACTAACTATGCACGAGTGTGCATCAGAATGCATTCAGTCGATTTAAACCACAACCAAGAGATGGTTTGAAATGACTGGTTTTCCAAGAGTATGTCAACTTGGATGGTTTACTTAAGAATGGTGAGACATCCCCAACTGGACCACTTAACTAAGACACATATGGTTATTATCTAATGGCTAGATTCTGTATAATACTAGTCTTGTGATACTTTAGTTTCTATGTTTCTTATATTACAAACAGTTCTTGCTCTAGGTTCAATTTCTGTGTCTCATTTCTTTGTGAATATGATTCAGGATTTGGTTAATATTGGAACACAGGATTTGGTTGAAGGGAGAGTAAGTATAAGAATTTTGACATTTATTCTTTTTGTAGTGCAGTCTTGCTATGGCATTCTTGAATTATTCCAGGTGTCTGCTCTGTTTGCAATTATTCTCGGGTTTGTTTTGATATACTTTTCTATGTGAAATACATATTTCTATCTATTTATAAAATAAATTGTTTTGTTATGATTGGTTTAGCTTCAAACTAGTTCATTTTGTGCACCTTTATGCTTCAAAACAACATTCTCTTGGTATAGTGATCTAAGACAATATCTGATTGCGTAGCGGCTCTAATTGGGGCATATTATGTTGGTGGCGGATTAACTGCTGCTCTTGCTGTATTGAAATGGTTAGGCATTAATACTGAACTTGAGTTTGAAATGGTTGGGAAAGCAATGACCACCTCTATGTCATTTTGGAGTTGTGTTCCCAGATCTGATGACATGGAAATTCTGGAAACGAAATTACGCTATGAGTTTGCTATTAAACGCCTTTTATTGGAGGCAATAACTCATGCTTCTGAAATTGGAACTAGCTACTGCTACCAAGTAAGCAAGTTTGGAAGTTTTTTCCTAGTTGATACTAGATACTGATATATTTATCATTTTTTGTTTGACACTCAAAATTACTTTTCATATTTATAATCATGCATTTGACTTCTTTTTCTTTATTTTTTCAAAACCAGAGGCTTGAATTTCTTGGTGATGCAGTACTAGACCTACTTATCACTTGGCTACTTCTTTAACACAAAGTGTATGATGGAGGGAGACATTTTTCAGGGTTTTGCTACGTGATGCCGACAGTTTTGATGTGCTCAAAGTTGAAGCCAATGTACTAATAGTTTTGAGGGTCTACTTACTAGTAGTAGTTGTAAATATATGTATTTGGATGTCTTATTTTGAAAAAATGTAATGAAGATGGTGATATATGTTATGTATATATTTGTAAATGGATTAAATGGTACTCTATAACATTTAGATGTTTTCTTATGAATATGGTTCAAAATGAATGTTTTGAAATTGAATTGAGCAACAATGAGCATTGATCTATAATTTTTTGGAAAGTAATATATAAATGTGCAGAATTGAGCGTTATAAATGTGCTGAATTGAGTCTATACAGATTATCTATTCATAACGCTTTCAAACTATGCTGAAAATAAGTGTAGCAGAAACTCATCATATTCATGACGGTTATTTTATGACGCTTTTAAAAAACATTTATAACACCCGTTTTCATGACGGTTGCTGTGGAAAAAAAAGCGTCATGGTACGTCATTAATGACGCTTTTTAGCCGTCATTAAAAGGGTTTTTTGTTGTAGTGGCCTAGTAGTAGTAGATACCTAAATGGGTCCGGACGCCTCAGAGAGATGGTCGCCTAAATGCATAAGGAGCCTAGGAGAACAGAACTCCTAAAAGTAATGGACGCCTAAAAATGTTAGGCACCTAAGAAACAGTCGGCGCCTAAGTGTGCTAGGCATCTAAGAAAGATAGAATTTTGAGCGCCTACAAGACCCCCTTCAAAGTTTTCAAACTTGGGTGCCCAAATGTTTGGAATACTTTGAATGACGGCGCGCATTAAATGCTTGGTTCATTTCTGACGATAAACCTATTTATGGAGAGGTGCTCTTTTCCAAAACTACTATTCTTCTTCCTCCTTTTAAACTTTCATTAATGATACTCGGCTTTTCATAAAGAATGTGAGGCACCGACGATATTGGTTTCAACTATATATATGAGAATGGGCTTTTGCACAGCCTTTACCCTCGTCTACCCTCATGGCACCCAAGGGAAGAGAGAAGAAGAAGAAGGAGACCGGTGTTAACAACGATGGCAAAGCTCCTGAGGGGGGGGCCTAATGATGCGTCTACGGCTTACTTGTTGGAGGTTGACCCATTTCTGAGAACGAGGAATCTCCTAGATTGCTTTGGCCTGACCCCAGAAGTCTTCGATCACTCGAGTAGTAGGCCATCGTCTTCCTCTGAAGAGCGTGGCAATTTGGAACAGATAGAGGGATTCCTTCGTTTGATGCGCCGTTCAGGGATTCACAACATAGAAGAATTGGGCGCCGCTTTATGTCAAACCGATCAAGAAGAAAAGAAGTGATGCAATATGAAGGTGCCTAACTTTACTTTCTAAAAATAGCCATAGCACCTAAGTCTGTAGGGTCTGTCTTCTTTTCGTTATGCAATAAAAAATTATCTTTATTGGATCTTGGCGCCTTTAATTTTGCTGCATAACTGTTTGACAAAAACAAATGCCTAAACTTTATTGGTGCTAGTGGATATCGCCAAATTTGACTGATTCAATGTCTAGTCTTTTCTGCGAGACACGTGGCAATTCATGTATGATTTAAAATCTTTTGCGTTTTATCTTTCCTGAAATATGTGCCTAGGGAAGCGGCATGCCGTTTTAGCTTCAATTGCTTATAAATAGCTGCGAGGAGAGAAAGAAAGAGTCCATTGTACTCTCATCTTCCAAACTCCTCTGCCATTCTTTCTTCTCTGACGATGGCTCTCTGCAGGATATTGGCTGTCGAGAAAGATCAGGCGCTTATGAGCATCTCTACACCACCACAACGTGCTACCGTCCCATCACATGCCACTTCGCCGAGTATCGGGCCGCTGTGTGCATTATCGACTAGCATCGATATATGTGATCTTGACAGTAAGTTTTTAGGAGACGAATACAGTAGCCTTTAATCATGAGCACCGACTTTAAAGAAGGAGGTGCTTGTTTGAGCGCCTGAAGGCGCCTAAATATGCACGCCTGTCTGTTCGTTAAAGACGAGCGCCCAACTTCGAGATGGAGGCGCCTGTGGAAGGAGGCGCCCATTGAAGGCAAGCGCCTGACTTTGAGAAAGAGGGCGCCTGTTGAAGACAAGAGTCTTACTTCGAGAAGGGGGTGCCTGTTGAAGGCAAGCGCCTAATTTCGAAAAGGGGCGTATGTTGAAGATAGGCGCCTAACTTTTGAGAAGAAGGCACATGTTGAATATATTTGCTAACTTCCTCATTTTTAAGACTTTCAAAGAACCAGTTGGCAAGCTTCACCAGAATCGGTATCGGTGATTTTAGATGTCGTAAAGATGAATCGATCTGACACACACATCAGACATCTCAGAACTCCCCATGTTTCAGAAGGGCCTCCCTCAGATGGTAGGAAGGGCCTTTATACATGGAGAGTTGGATGGTGGAGTGAACTCTAACCCGAGTATTTAGGTAGAAGAGTTCCTTTGACGACAGAATTAGGAATCATATCACAAGAGTGAACGTATTCCTACCTTCGGTGGAAGGCCATCATTCTGCCTCCATTTTCTCTCTTACCTTTCTGAGAGAGAAGACCAAGAGTTATTTCGTTGCCCGGCCTACCACTGAGGGTCGGGACAACAAGGAATTACGACCAACAGTACGACCAGATGACGAAAAATCCAAAGATGTAATAGATTTCCATTAGGTCTTTGTTGTCAAATTAGAATGAAAATCCAAGATGTAATAGATTTCTAATAAAATGTAAACATCCTTTTGTAAAGAAGGAGCGAAATAAAGGATGGTTTTTTGAAAGGAATATTTGTGGTTTTGTGGAGATGCGTCACTAGGACTTTGTATTTTTGTACCCACATGGATATTCATAACTTGAACAGTGAGTAGAAATTTTGATGTATGTCTGAATTTATCATCGAAATAACATTTATTTGATATATGAACCTGATGAGAAAAGAGTATCGTCTGTTTAAGCGTGCTTATCAGAGGTGTTTGTGGACATGATAAGAACTTACATAAATGATTCATTCTCGCGAGAACACATGATCAAGAATATATTTTCAAAGATAAATTGGTGGAGGTAAAGTTTCAGAAGTATGATAGACATGAACTTTATCAGGGTGATCGGTCATAAGATCCTTTTTAAAGCAACTAGGCTTTTTAAAAGGGGACGATGTTTGATGATGGAATGTTTATGTAGTGACTTTCCATGAGAGAGTTTGAATTGTATTCCCCTGGAGAATTTATTGAGAGACATTTGTTAACCGGTGGGTCGATTCACAAGGTGAATAAATTCGATGAATGACTGAACGATCACATATTTTCAAGGAGAAATTGTTTCAGTTCTCAAGATAGACTATTTGATCTTTCTGCCTATAAATAGTATGTAACTTTTACAGATGCTGCCAACACCTGCCCCTTTAGTACCAATGGCTTCTGAAGATGTACCCAAGGAAACTGACGTCATCTTGGAGACTGAGATTGCCAAGGATGCTTATTCTGACGAGCCTCCGTTGCCCTTTCAGAAAGAGGCGGAGGAAGGCTCGACTGCTCCTGGACCAAAATAGGACATTATTGCCAGACTTATGGAGCTTGGAAGTACTGTTAAGGAAGAAGCTCTAAGAGAGGCTGCATGTGAACTGTTAGTGTCATCTGACCATAATGATTTCGAGCTTGTTGAGAACTATGACTTTAATCAGGAAGGCTCCGGTCCTCATTCCTCTCCTTGATCTTATGTATCTCCTTCTGTTTTGGGTATGCAATAAAATGAGTTTTATTTATATTCTGTATTGGAAATAATTTGTTCATGATGTCTCTCTGTATTCATACATAGTATTTCTTGAGAAATTTGCCATTGATGGGCATCATAGACACTCGACCATCCATCTCGGTCAATTGATAAGCTCCGTTTGAGAAAACTTTGCTTACAACATAGGGACCTTCCAACTTTGCTTCAAATTTGCCCTTACTCATATGTGTCATAGTCATAGGACGTTTGACAGTAAGGACTAATTTGTCTTTTTGGAATGCTCGTATTTTAACATTTCGGTTGAATGCTTTGGTGGTACGGGCTTGATATAGCTCAATATGCTGTAGAGAATCGTTTCTCGTCTAGCGCTTCAAGCTTCTGAAGCCAAAGATGATCATTGTTCTCGGTCGTGAGCTCGTTGGCAATTGCAATTCTCTGGGATGGAATTTGAATTTCCAATGGTGACACAGCTTCACACCCGTACAGCAAGGAAAAAGGTGACAACCGATAGGATTGCACATGGTAGTACGATAAGCCCATAGACATTCTTCTAGATTCTCACTCCAGTTACGTTTGTTAGAAGAAATGAACTTTTTGAGATGTTTAATGGTGATCTTGTTGAATGCCTCAGCCAAGCCATTTGCTGCAGGATTATAGGCCATAGAAGCGATATTGTCGATTCTGTTGTCGTTGCATAACTAAGTAAACTTCTGACTGATGAACTGTAGTCCATTGTCATGGATGATTCATCGAGGAATGCCGAATCGATAGATCACATGATGTTTGATGAAGTTGATGACGCTGCTGGTCTTAACTTCGGCCAAAGGTATAGCTTCAGTCCACTTCGAGAAGTAATCAGTTATAGCCAGTATAAACCGATGTCCTCTAGATAATAGTGGATAAATAGGACCAATGACATCCATGCCCCAAGCTTCAAAGGGCCATGATGCGGCAGTCGAATGGAAAAATTTCAATGGTTGATGAATGAAGTCTGCATGGATTTGGCACGCTCGACACTTCCTTGTATATTCAATGGCATCTGATACCATAGTGGGCCAGTAGTACGTCGGATACGATCCTGTAGCTTAGGATCGGGCTAATGTGCTCCACAAATACCATCGTGAGCTACACGAAGTATTTGTTTTGCCTTGTCTCCCACCAGACAATGTAGTAGTAGACCATCAAATGTTTGCCGATAGAGAGTCTTGGTTGTATGATTGTAATAGAATCGGAGAGATTGCCGACTGATAGTTTTAGCTTCTTTAGGATCTTCAGGTAAGATGTCATGTACCACGAAGTCAATAAAAGGAGCTCTCTAGTCTTCACTGATGGCATTGATTTCTATTGAATTGCTGAATTCAATGTTGGAATTATTCTCGATGCAAAACAATTCTCTGTTAATGACAACAACCATCTGCTGTCTTCCGACTGGAATTGCTAATATTGTAATAAAATTAGCTAGTGCACCAGCTTCTGTATTGCATGCTCGTCGTATATGCTCAATAAAGAAGCCTTTGAATGATGTAACCATTCTAACTGCCGCCTTGTGATATGAGACAAAATCCTGATGCCGAACTTCATATGTTCCTCTGGCCTGATTGACGATCAGTTTAGAGTCACCGTAAACCTCAAGATATTCAATATCCAGCGGTTTAGCTAGTTGGAGACCAATGAGTAAAGTGTTGCAATCTATAATGTTGTTGAAGCATGATTCGTCCAGAGAATAAGCTCTTGGAATAGCTAATCCATCGGGTGATATGAGGACAATTTCGACTCCAGCAATGATTGTGCCTTTGGGTCCGATTCTGGATGCTCCATCAAAGAATAGATGCCAGGTAGGAAATTCTTCAGAAATCATGTTAGATTCTAGGGTTTTGTCTGGAATTTTATCATAGAGTTTAGACATCTCAGGAATTGGATGAGCCGCTAGGAAGTCAGCGAGGGCTTGACCCTTAACAGACTTTTAGAAAACATACACCATATCGTACTATGCTAATAATATGGCCCATGTAGCAAGCCTGGAATTGAGCGTACTGGGCTTCACCATCAAAACCCGGAGAGGGTTGACTCGGGAGATGACATGAATGGTTTGGCCTGTGATATAATGTCAGGTCTTTTGAACAGCGAATATCAAAGCTAAACATTCTTTTTCTACCGGACAATAACGATGTGTAATTCTTCAGCCCCAAAATACTAAGGACTAAGTACGTAGACATGCCAGATGCATACATATGAGTATACTCCATTATATGGAATCCTCGTATGTAAACATAAGCTATAAAATACAGTAAACCATGGTAACTAAATCTCATCCAAAAATCAAAAGAATAATGATATAAATCAACTCATGAATTATTATTTTTTATAAGACGTTGGGCGGAGACAAATCCACTACCAACCAATTTAATGAGAAGGAATACATAATGATGAAAGGAATTATCGACCGAAGCAAAGGCGAACCAAGAGCAATCATCCTCGAAGAAATAGAGTAGATCATAGCCCTGGTCTAGAGCACCTGCGAATAGACAGGAAAGCACACACCTGAAGAGATTACCAAGTCCTCACAGGGACGTAATAAGATACATAAAGAACATACCATATAATCCATGATAATATAAATAAAAGGAAAGGTGCATGCAATAGGGACCCTAACTATTCTACTGTGAACATGCAGTTTGAGATACAATCCTTCAACGTATAAGCCCTGGCTATAGATGAGATCGACATAGTTCCTATATAGGGTACCAGGGGCCTACGTGTGTAACGTCCGAAGATCGTCAGAGGGCATCATGTGCAACGAGGTACGTCCATAACGCTTTGGGAAACGTCAGAGGGCACCTGGAGCCTACGTCTCCGGTAGAGCACACAGGTAATCAAAGAAGTACAAAAGAAGCCCATACGTCAGGTATTGTTCTCCCTACCCGGTGCCTAGTATCGTCATCTCCATGACGAATATGAACCTCTAGTAACCGCCAAGTCTACTAGCATGCAATTCTATTGGCAGTTACTCATATCCGTCGCACGCCCCTTACGTATCGATGGACAGTCGACTACGCGAGTACGTATCCTATATGTGACTCACAACACGTGATAAAGCATGTATCAAGGCCGTATGAGATATAACAATACCTCATCATAAATGGGTGGTCACTAGGCTAAGTCAATACAAAGAAATAAAAGAAAAGCAAGTAAAGCGACCGTTACAGTCGCTTGAACCTAAGTATGACTTGGACGCACAATGATATAATACTAACAATAGATAAATAATGCTGAATATAAACAAATAAAAATAAGATAAAAGTAAATCATAGAGAAAGGTGACAAGGTATCTTGTTTGGCGGTGCGGGAATGGCAATCAAACAATCAAGTACGTCAGCAATGCATCTCAAAATCCACGAATGGCTCCGGATGCTGAAACAAACATCAAGAATAATTTCGATGTAAAAGATATATCTAGGAAATGCCTGTCCAAAAGTCCAATTCTGGAATAGGGGCAAAATCATAATTTTTGGTCCAAATGATGTCCACTGTTGGACCCGTTTTGTACCGAAATGTGCGCCAGTATCTACGGTCTCTAAAGTTGTCAAACTATATGTCTACGGGTCTGGTTTGAGGAGATGAACCCAACCGTATGTCCAAAGTTGGGTTCCGGCAGGTCGTGCACAATTTCGTCCATTGTATCGGGTCGCGGGCCCGCCAAAAAAGCGTTCCGATCGACCTTCTCAGAATCGGACCAAACTTGGCACACAGGACAAATTTCGATATGGTCCAGTTGGCACAAATTTCATGTCGAACCGATGACTGTACACGTAGTTACAGCCAAGTTTGAAAAGGGTCAATACGGGGGTATCTTGACGGATACGTTTCGATTTTGTCGCACACACACAACGTAATCAAGTTCCGTCAGTTCCCACACGTCGACAACATCTATATACGTCTTTCGATATGTATGGGTTACGACCATATCGCTCGGTTTGTCGGTACGTACGTCGTATCGATGATTTTCTAAAAAAATTATGTTTTCAAAACTGTTTTTCTCAAACTTTGCAATCGAAAATATTGACAGACAATGGATTAGAAATTAAATTAAAAGAAAGGGTTTGAATTGCTATTGTGGTCTAAAATTCTGTTCAAAAATTTCCAAAAATTCCTAAGGGGATGATCAGTATTAGTCTTCAAACCTAGGTGGTTTGATTGTTTTCAAACTGTCCAAAAAATAGTTTTCTCGGGTTTTCGAGTCAATTTCTCGACTTGATAGGTTGATATCATGGGGTACTACTAGGTGGGTCGTCAAGAGGGTCAGGTAGGCTTTCTATACGATTAATTGGATTCAAAAATGACCGATCATAGAAGGAGTTATTCGGTTGGGATGATAGGTACCTCAACTGAAACCGAAACAAAGTAATGCTTTGTTTTCCGGTGGTTCGACGGTGCTCCGGCTACGGCAGATGGTGCGCGAATGCTCCAGGAATTCGCCAGGCTGCGGGGAGGCCGCACGAGGGTTGGGAGCTTCATGCACATGGGATTTGGGGTGAGCACGAAGGAATTTCTAAGTCGAAAGGTATCGACATCTTCATATATATATATATATATTTCTAAGTCGAAAGGTATCGACATCTTCAGTTATATATATATATATATATATATATATATATATATATATATATATATATATATATATATATATATATATATATATATCGGGTTTGAATTCAAGAATTAAATTCGAATTTATGTTTGATTTAATGGATTCATTGCATTCCTGTGGAGATTTGGATATGGGAAGAGATTGGGTGAAGGTTCACTTAAGAATTGGTTTGATCGATCTCCCTCACGCTTCTGTTCACAGGGGAGGAAAAGAAATCTATCGGGTCAGTATAGCTTATTGTTCCAAAGGAACAGTAAGTTTAGTAATACTTCTTCTTCTTTTTTTTTTTTTTTTACTAAATATTTGTACAGCTATATATATTAAGCTTATATATACATTTTCATATGTATATATTCTAATACCAAAATACTACGAGCTATGGTAAAAATAAAAATACTAATACTTAGTATGTAACCTATATCTATATATGTTAATAAAATCCTTTTATTGGATTTACTCATTTAAACAATACATTAAAATAAAATAGTAAAACATTTGTCATTTAATAATGTAGAAAAAAAATTCTAAAATTCTCAATTATCTTCTAAAATAGTCTAATAAATAATTTTTACAAAGTATAGCAACTATTATATAAAATGTAGCAATCCACTAACAAAATTTAAGCTATGTAAATTTACTTTAAGATAATGCTGAAAATAAAATAAATAAATAAAAAATAAGCTTAAAATTTTAAATATATAAGTAAAAATCCCATAAAATTTGGGGGGTTTACATCCAACCCAACTTATAAAAATTTCGTCCTCGAAATTTAAAAATAACCTTAATATGTAACAAAATCAAAATAACGAAATTTATTACAAGGGAGGGCAGGTACGTCAAATCGTTACTTGGATTTTGAAAGGTTGAAGGGGTTACCACAGGAATCCAAATTGACATCATATGCTACAAGATAGGGTATTCTGGTTCACGTCTCTACCCAACTTATAAAAGTTCTCTAACCGTAAAATTCATCGTTACAATGCTTTGGAGAATGACAATTTCTAAGGAGGACACGAGAACATTGGATACTATTGACCGCAATCAAAGTTTCTTAGTGGGACCAGATATTGTCATAGAATTCTTGGTCAATATATTATATAGTAGGATTATTACATTCTATCAACGTTCCTACCGATCATGCCTTCAACAAGATGGTAGGAATCTCTTGTTCGAATATAACTGGAACATGTCGGTTCAAACAAATTTTCAGTCGTCGCCTAACGCAGGTAACTAAGATGAGAGTCTGCAGAAGGCCTTGTCATATAATTTGAAGACAATGTATGATTAGGCAGGCGTCTATTCTTTAAGTCATAAGGACTAGTGTATACGGGATTGGTGTTTTACTGTTGTGTAAGAGGGCATGGGCTTGCTTGGTGGAATGCATACGTCATAGGTGTGATGCATCTTGCATGGGTCATGGATATTCAGTTTAGTTAAGAGGATGGGTCAATATTAGAATGGTTAAAATCTAGTAGAACAAAATTGGCATCCATGGTTTGTTCTAAGGTAATTGTGCCATACGTGTGGTGTAATTGGAATCGGGCACAGAAATAAGCATTTATGTGGGACAGGGATGTTACGTGTGTATCTTGACAGGTCTAGTTTATGAGTGTGATTTTGTGGGAAGAAAAAGGCTGGTGTTGTGCTTCAAGTATCAAGTCACGATAGAGGTTATCGCTGCTGATAGAAATAGGCGTTATGAACCATTGATTTATTAGACTAAATTTTGACAAAATTTTGATGAACAGGGCTACAATCTTTTATCCTTGTTATCTAAATGCACGAGTAAAGGGAGATAAAATGTAATACAAAAGTTGTATCACACATGCCAAAACATTAGAAGAACGGTTACGATTGGAATCCTATTCTAAGCGGTAGAGTACACGAAGTTCAATGTTCTACCCATTTACAAAAATTTAGTTAGTCGTGGAAAGTAAAATAAAATAGACTTCTAAAAAGATCAAATTTTAAGGAGATGTATGAGGATATGAGGTGTTTCAGAGCATAGTTGCGGACACTACAGAAGGTCTAGGTATTACTCATTTAACATTGTCCATATATTGACTATGTTTCATCAAGGCAGTGGAAGAGATCTTGGTCAAGCATAACCAGAATCAAGTTGATACAACGGGATTCCATTCATCTCATAACATAGAGCACGAATGAATACGGTTATAGAAGGAGGACAAATGGGTCATGATATGGGGACTCAATAATTGGTTTAAGGACCTATTCCCTAAAGTTTGGTTTTCATAGCCCAAATATGGCGGTAGGCATGGATGAGTTTAATTGGGGTTTAATTGGTTCCCTAATTGTATCTCAATCTTTGATTGAATGAATCTTGGGTTTTGTTCTATATTGGTTAGACGAGATCCACAAAATCAATCTAGACCATGCCTATTAGGTTAGGGTAACCTAAAATAGGTTCTAACTCAAGTGGTTGGTCTAATTGGCAGTCGGGTTGGTTAACTAGGTTCATTAAGCGCAAAAACGTGCCTTCTGTGATTTTTGAGTTTAAGTAGCTCATAGGGCCTCAATTGGATGGCACACTAGTGGCATGTGCGTAGTAGGCTTCGAGTAGATCATAACCATAGATTGGGTCAAAAGGTTTGGGTCGAGGTTGGATCGCTAATTGAAGTCTGGAAGTACATCAGTACTATGGTAAGGGTTATAGTTAGCCCTTTTGACATGAAAGTCGTATCATGAAAACAGTGTACAAGGGGATGTGTTTGAGTGGGACATGATATGCCTAGATGAAGGTGGACTCATATAGGTCTTGTATATGAAATTTGTTGGAAGGTAACAACTGATCTCATGCTCCGAATATCAATGTCGCGGTCGGGGACACCAGATGATCTAAATAGACAGTAGGTATTTGTGGGGCAAGGATTATCCTCCTAGTGGAAACAAATTTACCTTAATGAGTCGGTGATCCTATAAATCATAAAATTAAGAATGGCTTACAATTTATTCACTCCAGAAATGAAGATACAATTATAGGATTGGTGAGGTTAGAAAAATTTCAAGGTCGTGATATTATACCTCAACTTATGATAATAAAGAATAGGGCACGAGGTAATAGAATACGTGATACTGTAGATATGAATCAAATTCAAGGATCGTTCCTCAATTTCTAATAAATGGAAAATGATTGCATACAATGACATACTAGTCGATAAAAATGAATGATCCACTCATCCATAGTATACAAGAGTTATCGATGGGGTAACAAACTCTAATGCACGTCATATGAATGACCTCTAACGACAAAGTCGTAAACATCCATTTGTGTTAAGCCTGTCAGTCTATAGTCATAAGGTTTATAATAATGTTGAACATAGTGCTCAAGCATTGATTGTTGATAATTAGTAAATCAATATGATGGAGTGTTATGCTACGGATATTGGCCAAGCTAGTGAAGGTGTTGTTCTAATGCTAAGTCACGTGTGTAATAATAAAATTATACACCTAGAATAACACCTGTTGGATCCCAAATCTCGGGATGGTTGTCTATCATAGTCATATTAAATGCTTATCCTTATTTTTTTGTCTACTCCTCTCATGTCTAAACTTGTGGGACTTGGTCGAGTAAGGGTTGGTTTAAGGCATAAGGGCTGCTAGTTAAAGCAAGAATCAAGAAGAATAATTAGAGACTCACAATAATTGGTTCCTTGAGAATATATAGTCTCCTAGGTTAGTGTTTTGACCAAGGGTAAGACCCTAATCATTCTCAAATTCAAATGACCAGAAGGTCACGTTATTAGTTTTAGGGTCTAGGGGAGGACAAGTAACTCAAGGCAAGGTTGTAGTCATATGGCTTGGCCGATGGTTGCTACACTTGGGTATATTTAGCTTTTTATGGCCATAGGTGGTATGGCAAACTAAGAGAAAATTATGTGGCTATAATCCCTTAGAAAAGAGTATTTGTTTTCCAAAATCAGTAAAGTTGAAAACAATAAAGGGTTCAAGGGAGATGTCATCGAATACAAATACTGGGTTCAAAGGCGATTGACTAGTTCAATAGGGAGTTTTTAAGGCAGTTGTAGATATATCTCAATCCATGTATGATAATCATATGAGGAGCGAACCAAATGTACTTCGGTTGATCAGACCATAATACATTGATTCTAATTAGACAATATGCTTGTGGGCGTCCCCAATAAGCATATGTCCTGAATAAACTCGATAAAGAATAAACTTACAAAAACTAGGCTGTGATAGCGGCATAAATCATGGCAGTGCAGAAGATAATGATGAAATAAGTAATAAATAGTTCGAGTTTTATAAGAATCTAAGTCTTGTCTGGTGTTCCTGGTTATACAGTCGTCCTACTGACCGTTATATCAGGCCTTGGTTGACCAATGGGGTATGGACTACTAAAACTCTATATTTTAGGTAAACATATCTTCCTACACTAGCATATATTCAGTGCCACCCAGTTATACTTCATTAATGGGTCATAGGGACACAAGGTGATAGGTCGTGAGGCATACTACACAACTTCTAAAAGTCACTAATAGGGTGATTGAGCAATATGCGTATAACTAGTATGATTCATCTTCCTAACCTCTCTATCAAGCACGAAGGGAAAAGATGAGATTTTTAGTGGAAAGGAATCGAGCAGAAGGAAATACAAGTATGATTCATCTTTTTAATCCTATGTGCAGGCCCGTTCGGTATAGCAACGTAATCGAGACGGCAAACTCGACCAGCATGGGCCACGACAAAAACATGTAATACCAAGTCCCAAAATACTTAGGACTAAGTACGTAGATATGCCAGCTGCATACATACGAGTATACTCCAATATGTGGAATCCTCGTATGTATACATAAGCGGTAAAATGCAGTAAACCATGGTAACTAAATCTCATCCACAAAATCAAAAGAATAATGATATCAATCAACTCATGAATTATTATTTTGTACAAGATGTTGGACGAAGAAAAATCTACTACCAACCAATTTAATGAGAAGAAATACATAATGATGAAACGAATTGTCGAGGGAAGCAAAAGTGAACCAAGAGCAATCATCCTCGAACAATAGAGTAGATCATGTCCCTGGGCTAGAGCACCTGCGAATAGACATGAAAGCACACACCTTGAGAGATCACCAAGTCCTCAGAGGGACGTAACAAGATACATAAAATATATGACATATAATCTGTGATAATATAAATGAAAGGAAAGGTGCATGCAATAGGGACCCTAATCGTTCTACTGTGAACATGTAGTTTGAGATACAATCCTTCGACGCATGAGCCCTAGCTGTAGATGGGATTGGCATAGTTCCTGTATAGGGCACCAGGGGCCTATGTCCGTATCGTCCGAAGATCATCAGAGGGCATTATGTGCAAGGGGTTATGTCCATAATGCTCTGGAAAACGTCAGAGGGCACCTGGAGCCTGCATCTCCGGTGGAGCGTACAGGTAATCAAGGAAGTGCAAAAGACGCCCATACGTCAGGTATTATTCTCCCTGCCTAATGCCTAGTATCGTCATCTCCATGATGAATATGAACCTCTAGTAACCGCCAAGTCTACTGGCATGCAATTCTATTGACAGTTACTCCTATCTGACGTACGCCCCATACGTATCGGTGGCCAGCCGACTACACGAGTACGTGTCCTACATGCGACTCACAATACGTGATAAAGCATGTGTCAAGGCCATATGAGATATACCAATACCTCATCATAAATGGGTGGTCACTAGGCTAAGTCAATGCTATGAAACAAAACAAAAGTAAGTAAAGCGACCGATACAGTCGCTTGCACCCAAGTGTGACTTGGACGCACAATGTTATAATACTAACAATAGATAAATAATGCTGAATATAAATAGCTAAAAATAAGATAAAAGTATATTACAGAGTAAGGTGGCAAGGTATCTTGCCTGGCGGTACTGGAATGGCAATCCAACAATCAAGTACGTCAGCAATGAATCGCAAAATCCACGAACGGCTCCGGATGCTGAAACAAACATCAGAAACATTTCCAACGTAAAAGATATATCTAGGAAATACCGGTCCAAAAGTCTAATTCTAAAACAGGAGTAAAATCATAATTTTGGGTCAAAATGATGTCCGCCGTTGGACCTATTTTGCACCGAAACGTGTGCCAGTATCAAGGGTCTCTAAAGTCGTCAAACTATATGTTTACGGGTTCGGTTTGAGGAGACGAACACAACCGTATGTCCAAAGTTGGATTTCGACAGGCCTTGTACAATTTTGCACGATAGATCGGGTCGCGAGCCCGCTAAAAAGGCGTTCCGGTCGACCTTCTCAGAACCGAACCAAACTTGGCACACAGGACTAGAATTTCGATACGGTCCTGTTGGCACAAGTTTTGTCTCGAACCGACAACTGTACACAAATTTATGGCCAAGTTTGAAAAAGGTCGATACGGGGGTATCTTAACGGATAGGCTTCAATTTTATCGCGCACACACGATGTAATCGAGTTCCGTCAGTTCGCACACGTCGACAACATCCATACGCGTCTTTTGATGCTTATGGATTACGACCACATCACTCAGTTTGTCGGGACGCATGCTGTATCGGTGATTTTCTGAAAAAATTATGTTATCAAAAAATGTTTTTCTCAAACTTTATAATCGGAAATATTGACAGACAGTAGATATTAAATTAAAAGAAATGGTTTGAATTGCTATATGTGGTCTAAAATTATGTTCAAAAAATTTCCAAAAAATTCTAAGGGGTTGATCAATATTAGTCTTCAAACCTAGGTGGTTGGATTATTTTCAAACTATTGTTAAAACAGTTTTCTTGGGTTTCCGAGTTAATTTATCGACTCGATGGGTTGATATCACGGGGTACTACTAGGTGGATCGTCTAGAGGGTTAGGTAGGCTTTCTATACGATTAATTGGATTCGAAAATAACTGATCACAGAAGGAGTTATACGGTTGGGAAGATAGGTACCTCAACTGAAACTGAAACAGAGTAATGCTCTGTTTTCTGGCGGTTCAAGGTGGTCCGGCTACGGCATGCGGCGCACGACTCCTGCAGGCATTCTCCATGCTGTGGGGAGGCCGCACGGGGGTTGGGAGCATCATGCGTGTTGGGTTTGGGGTGAGCACGAAGGAATTTCTAAGTCGAAAGGTATCGGCATCTTTATATATATATATCGAGTTTGAATTCAAGAATTAAATTTGAATTTAAGTTTGATTTAAAGGATTCATGGCAATCCTGTGGAGATTTGGATATGGGAAGAGATTGGGTGAAGGTTCACTTAAGAATTGGTTTGGTCGATCTCCCCCACGTTTCTGTTCACGGGGGGAGGGAAAGAAATCTATCGGGTCAGTATAGGTTACTATTCCAAAGGAACAGTAAGTTTAGAAATACTTGTTCTTCTTTTTTTTCTTCTTTTTTTGTTTACTAAATATTTATATAACTATATATATTAAGCTTATATATACATTTTCATATGTATAGATTCTATTACCAAAATACTAGGAGCTATGGTAAAACTAAAAATACTAATACTTAGTATGTAACCTATATCTATATATGTTAATAAAATCCTTTTATTGGATTTACTCATTTAAACAATATATTAAAATAAAATAGTAAAACATTTGTCATTTAATAATGTAGAAAAAAAATTTCTAAAATTCTCAATTTTCTTCTAAAATAGTCTAGTAAATATTTTATACAAAGTATAGCAACTATTCTATAAAATATAGCAATCCTCTAACAAAATTTAAGTTATGTAAATTTATTTTAAGAGAATGCTAAAAGTAAAATAAATAAAAATAAGCTTAAAAGTTTAAAAATAGAAGTAAAAATCCCACAAAATTTGGAGGGTTTACACGAAGATCAGCTCCGATCATCATGCGGCTGAGATAATAGATAGCCTTCTCATGACCCTCTTTATTCTTCTGAGCTAGTAATGCACCCAATGAATGATCCATTGCGCGAACATACATCAGGAAGGGTATTCCAAAGACTGGAGGCACTAGAACTGGAGTGTTCATCAAGTACCGCTTTATGTCTTCAAATGCTTGCTAGGATTCTTCAGTCTAAATGAAAGAAATACCTTTCTTCAAGAGTTGAGTGAACGGTCTACAACGTCCAGAAAGATTTGAGATGAATCTCCTGATGTACGCAAGTCGTCTTTGGAATCCTCGTGGCACTTTTAAGTTGCATGGAGGACGCATTTCTTGAATGGCTTTGATTTTCTTAGGGTCAACGTGTATACCTTTAGAGGTAATAACAAATCTGAGAAATTTGCTACTAGAGACTCCCACGAATGATTTGGTGGGATTCATCTTGAGTTGATGTGAGCGCATTAGATCGAAGATAGTTCTCAAGTCTTGGATGTGATCTTCCTTTAGACGACTTTTGACAGCAATATCATCGACATAGCATTCAACTATCTTCCGTAAATGATCATGGAAGATAGTACTCATAGCCCGCTGATAAGTTGCACCAATATTTTTAAGATCGAATGGCATGACAGTATAGCAATAGACTCCCACTGGAGTACGGAAAGATGTATGTTTGTCATCTTCTGGATGCATCTTGATTTGATTGTATTCTGAGAATCCATCCATAAAAGACATTCATTCGAATCCGCAAGTATTGTCGATCATGACATCAGTGATCGGAAGAGGAAACTAATCTTTGGGACAAGCATCGTTGAGGTTCTAAAGTCAATGCAGACTCTGACCTTTCCCATTTTCTTCATAACTGGAATAACATTGGGGACCTAGTCGGGATGTTGTTCTTCTCTAACAAAGCCACAAGCGATAAGTTTCTTAACTTCAGTCTCTATGGTATATATCATGTCAGGTTTGAATCGACATTGTTGTTTTTGACTGGCCTTGTATTAGGCCGAATATGGAGTCTATGGGTAGTGATCTGAGGATCCAATCCTGGCATATCTTCATAACTCCAAGCGAAGAAATTAATATATTCCTGGATAAGTTGAACTAGTTCTTGTTTATCCGCCTTTGGAAGGCTTTTGCTGATGAATATAGGCCTAGGAGAACCTTCTTCTCCAACATCAACCTGAATTAATTGATCTTCTGTAGGTGGTTATCGTTGTTCGAAATGAAGTTTCCACTAAGTGTCCATCCTTTGTACCCAAGGATCTACTTCAGGAGCATCCTCAAAGTCATCTTCGTCATCTTCCGAGAACTTGGCAGACACTATATTAGAAGATAGTGTCACTCGATGGACATGTCCGACACTAGTATCAAAGTCCCATAATATGGAGTCAGAAGAATTAGACCGCTCTTCACTGTCACGCTCAGAGGCCTCTGGAGTTACAACCGGTGAAGTACATCCCAACCCACGCTTTGTCTTGCTATAATATGGCAATGATTTCCCATTCGGAATAGGGGTACAAATGGGAGTTCATCTTCCTCTACTACCATTAAGACCAATTTTAAAATCATAGCCCATCTTTCGAATGATTTCTTTAGATTGTCGACTATAATAATGTAGTTGTAGTCGTCCATTATCGTCTTTCATACTCACCGCCGAGCGTGGTTTCTTGCTCTGATCCTTTACTAAATAGTATAGGAGTCCCCCCTTTCTGGAAGTAACCAGAAAGAAGGAATCTTGCACTAGTTCAAGCGACACTTCACTTTGAAGAGGTTGAACTGCTCCTATTGTAAGTGGTTTAAAATTATCTAGCATATCCAAATAGCATCGAGTATAGCAACAAACATCAATATACTGCAAAGGATATACTACTTTATTGATCTGTACATCATTATTTATGATATGACTTTGAGCATTAGAAGGCTTAGTCAGATTGATAACTAGAGGAGGAGAAGAAGAACGAGAAGAAGAAGGAGGTTTGTTACGACGAAGGTCAATAACAAGTGGCTCAAAAGAGGTAAGCTCCCTTTGTTTCGTCTTTCCAGCAGCAGGCTACTTTTTATGAGAGGAAAGATGGATGGTTAATATCTGGTAAAAATGAGGACGAAAAGTACATCCTTTAACTGGAATCACCAGGACATCATTTGGGGTATCTCTCTGATCTTCATCAGTGTCCATGGCCAGCACCACCTTCATAAATTCTTCCTTATACATCTGAGAAGCATTGCAGTACGCTTCAACGCCTCTAAAAGGGTTTAGATCTGCCACTTCCTTCTTGACTTCACCATAGACATCTACGTACTTAAAGCATTGGTGGAGAGTGGATGGTACAATATTATGCTCGTGCAGGAATGGTCTTCCGAGCAAAGCATTGTAGGAGACATGATTATCAATCACGTAGAAGGTCACCTTTGTGCGAAGATTACCGATTTAAAGTTTCAGGCGAATCTTTCGCAAGGGTTTGCTTCTGTCGAAATTAAATCCTAGGATTGTCATGATAGTTGCGGACAGATTGTGCACAGGGATCTTCAGAGCATCCAGTAGAGTCTTCGGTATGATATTGAGTGCAGACCCTGGGTCGATCAAGAAACGATCAACCTTCATAGTACCGATATATCCTGTGAAATAGTGAGGAAGATCATGACAATCGTCTTCTAACAGCATGTCATCCTGCATAAAGGTGATGTTGGGCATCAGCTCTAATATGATATGACAATGCAAACATATGGCAGATTCTTCTTTTGACTTTTTAAGGAGTGCCAGACAAGTATCATCTCGTATCAAAGCTTCACTCAATGTTTCTCGAGTTTCTATTGAGAGAAGTAAGAGTTCAAAGATTGACAGTCTTGCTGGGGTATTAGCTAGTTGAGCCAATATATCAAAGTTATATGGCTTCTCCAGCCTAAGGGATGGAGTCTTCTTCAATACCTTATCGAAGCAGATTGGCTATTTTCCCTAGTCTGCTGATGTTGGTTTGGGAAGAGTCTGTTCTACTGAAGGTGATGAAGCAGACAAAACATTCGTGATAGAAGAAGAAGATGATGCTGGAATAGCCTCCGAAGTTGGAGCAGAGTTCTCTTGACCTTCTGAATAATCCCGCAAGTAGAGTCTTCCAGACCTGGTACCGGTTAAAGCTTCTTCTTCGGAGACAGGTTCAAAGGACACCATGTTATAATTCTTCGTACGGATTTTGGTTTTAGAACGTTTCTTCTGGGAGGATGAAGAGTTCGTCCAAAACCCTAAGCCAACACGAGATTGGTTATGTGGAAGACATAGAGAAAGGGGTACTGGAGATCCCTTTCCATTATTCAAGCCGGGGGCCTTTTGTAAGTCATATCCCATCTTTGTCATTAGTTCACGAGACTGTGGGCTATACAGATGGAAAGTTGGTTCATATTTGGCTTTTGGCTTTGACAGTGCTATCTCAGAATATGAGGAAGGAGAAGTAGAATTTGTCACCGAAATGAAGGTAGCAGTTAAGGATGGAAGGCAATATTCATCCAATGAAATCATATGACATGACCTATACTTGGTTACTTTCTTGGACTTTGTGGAGGAAGATGGTGCTTCAAAGTTCGATACCAAGTATGGATGGATCCACATGATTTCCCCTTTTTCAGTAGAAAGAGGAACCAGACCATCTGTCACTACCATATTTTAGCTTGAGAGTATTTTGGTCATTTTTAAAATTTTGAATTTATTTTGAATTATTGGAGTGATGATTGTTATTTTTGACTTTTGCTAGTTGAGACTTTGGAGACTAACCTAGATGTTGACTCTAGCCATGGTGACTTGATTAGCATGGTGGGACCCTAGTCTAACTTAAGTCAACCCAAGTTAAGTCATTTAGAATCAAGTTTCAAATAGGAAAATAAATGATTAGGTTCATGGGCTTTTGACTTAAGGAGTGATTTATTTTACCATTGAAACTTGGCCCAAGCCCACTAGTCAAACCCAAACCCTAATTTTAGCCTTGCTTGGTCGGCCACATAGGGATTCCCCCTACTATATAATCTCTCTTCCTTTGGTTCTTTCTTCTTTTGTATCAAATCAACTTTTGGAAAAGGAAAGGTATTGTCATTCTTCCCCAATCCATAACTAATTATTTTAATTCCTTTTTGACTCTAGTTTCTTGCATTAGAGTCTAATCCCACTCTATATTCTGTTCATGCAGAGAAATCTCAGCTTTTGAACAATTACAAGCTTTTGGCTAGCAAGGGGAATCATTCTATTTGGGGCTTTTCCTTGTCATTGACACACTATAGGTAAACCTTCTAAATTATGTTTAAATTCTGATTTCTTTGTATATTAGCCTAGATCTAGGTGTCCAGAAGATGTGGTGTGTGATTTGTGTAAATTTGCATTAATTTCGTGTCCGTATCGGACACGTATCATAGCCTAGTTCTAGGCATTTGTGAAAATGCCTCAATGGATTTTACTTTGCTGTTTTTAAAAAGTAATTAAATAGAAATGTTGATCTATATGTGTATTTTGATTTCCTACATGACTAAGCCACTTTTCGAGTCGTGTACGTGTCTAAAATGGATACGAACACGCTGCACGACACCCCGGTCAAGTGCCCTGCTGCTCGGGGTGGATTTCTCTGTGTTCGCACCACTTGGACATGCGCCATTCGACACACAGCAAGGAGACATGACTGACACGTCATTCCCCAAGTGTCGTATCAAATGGTGGCATATCGGACATATATTTTATCATGCACAGGTTTGACACAGTGCCTGTGCGCGTGTGAAAACACGACTGATATGTGTGTCGTATCGTGTGTACACGTGGTCGTTGTGTCTCGTGTTGTGTCGCGTATGTAGGCCTACACGTGGGCTATACATGGAAACGAGCATGAGATGTGTCGTGCCTCGTGTCGCGTCTATGAGAGCGTTGACTCGCAGCACGACACAATGCGCCTGTGTGTGTATTTCGTGTGTTTGCTGGATTCGACACGTCGTGTCCCACTTCATGGACACGAAACTCACTGTGAAGCATGCTACCCATGCACGAACCTATATTAAACATCAATTTGATATTTGTTGCAAATTTGAATTCGAATTTGTGTTTCCCCCATTTTTTCTGATACCAAGTTCAGTAAACTGATTTTGAGAATTTAATTATGTTAAAACTGTTTCAAATGATGAAATTGCAATGATTGGTTCACCTATATATGTATGAGTTTAATGTACATGTTAGGATTCATGATTTGTATTTGATTATTGGTTTTCGTATTGCATTCGACTGTTTCATGGAAAACTGTTATTTGTGCACTGTTTCTCACATATTGTACACGCACTCACACAAGAACACAAACCTGAGAACATCCTACCTATGTACTGTCCCTCACACTCACATACACACACACACACACACACATGTACAAACCTGGGACACCCTATAGCTACTGTTATATATACACACACACACACATGAACTAAAAACTAAGAACACATTGTCATACACCCAACTCCAAACTTAAATCGTTTTCATGTTTACACTGATACACTATTTTTATGAATTCTCTATACACACAACCCTATCTACAGGCCATACACTCATACACACATAAATTCCAGCTATCTATACACACACACCCCCTTCACTAAAGTCATACACACACATGTACAAAAATCTGAGAACCCCCTCTTTACTGTCACACTAAAACTGAGAACCTAGGTTGTGACCTACACACACACTGTTATGTACACACAATATTGACACACACACACATGTCACTCTATCTCTCTATATGTGTGTATATATATATATATATATATATATAATATTATATATATATATATATTCTTGTGTGATAATAATGTTATATATTCTTGTGTGATAAAATATATATATATATATTCTTGTGTGATAATAATGTAATATATGTATGTCTTATATTAATTTAGTATATATACAAATGTGATAAATATGTATGTTGCCAATGTAGATTAGTACATAGGCATATAGCCCTATGTGATATAGCCTATATAGTTTCTATGTGTAAGCCTATGTGTATATGGCATGTATATACATGGGATGTGTGTTGATAGCTTGTATGGCATTATGATGATGTGTGAATGCTAGGATAGTCATGGTTAGGCTTAGTAAGACTTGTCTGGTTAGGATTTGACCTAGTTGACCTAGTTTGACTAGTGTAGTTGACTAGAGTTGACCAAAGGTTGACTTTAGCCTAGATTGACCCAAACATCATGTAGAATGCATTGTAGTACTCTATTTTACCATTTTGGATATGTTGTGACTTGTACTGTTCTAATAGGACCCAGACACCACTCCTCAGGCAGTATTTTACTTCAGTTACTCAGGATATCAGGCGAGTACATTCTCTGACCGTTTCATACTTGCTAGGAATATATTCTTGCTCTAGATTACTTTACTTGATGCTGTCACGATGGAAACACGGATTAGTACTATATGGATCTTTTCATACGATGTTATCCCCTTCGGGAGCATCGGATACATCATGTCATGTGCGTTTTACTTTCATCATGTATTCATGTGCTTTCACCATTCATGTGCACTCTCGTGATTAATGTACTCTCATGTTCACGGAGCCCCATATTTATATTCATGTGCACCCATTTATGGGCCCCCATGTGAAATTATGTACAATAACATAACTTGAACGGATCCTTGTGTATTGCTTGGGGATGGAGGAGTAGAAATAGTCATGTGGACATTTCCAAAGTAGTATAGCTATGTACAACCTCTCATGTTTATTATCAAGCCGTTCACATGTTTGTCTTGTACTCTAAATCACTAGTTCACTGTAGCTCTTTACTTATAATAGATACTTCTTTACAGTCTTCTCTTTTACTTCATGTACTTTTTCAACGTTTCATCTATTTTACTCTATTGCTTGTATTATATTCCTGTCATGATATGAACTACGTGAGATGTACTGTGCTCGCTTCCGTCCTGACTAGACTTATTGAAAATATTACAGATGACCTTGAGGAGTTCTGTCCCACATACTATGGAGCAGGCCTAGATGACACATGTGAGCTGGACTCCCAGGAGGACCCAGCACTTGCAGAGGATAGTACCCCAGTAGTCTAGGCTAGTTAGCTAGACCAGACTTCAGATCAGACTTCCATAGCAATACTTCCCAGAACATTTGTACTCTTTTGTACTTTTTCTCGTTTTATTTTCAAAAGCCAATTTCCAGGCATTTTGTTAAGTGAAACAAAATGGCGACTCTGCTGGGGACGACCTTCTCCTCTGACGAGGAGGCAATTGCTCAATACGATGATGTTTCGGTCGGATCGACCAAGAAGACTCTGGTTGTGCATTTCGACCAGACTGCCTATGAAGAAATGCTCCGGACTGGGGGTAGCACTCGCTGCTCCAATGTTCAGAAATTACGGAAGGCACGAAAAGTTTGGGTTCCCAAATCTAAGGCATTCTCGGATCTCTCTATTGTCTATGCAGGTAAAGGAATCCTTCCTACTCCTGTTGTAGAGGCTCCCATCTGTGATGAGGCAGTCTCTACTTCGGTGGCACGCCATGGGCGTAAAAACAAGTCTCCCGTTTGTAACGTGGCAGACCCTTCAGTGTTACGCTCTTAGCGTAAAAATCAGGTTTTACGCCCTGCACGTAAAAATCAGAATTTACACCCCGAGTGTAAAAACATGTCTCCCGTCTGTGACGTGGTAGACTCTACAGCTGTACGCTCTCGGCGTAACAATAAGTCTCCCGTCTGTGACGTGGTAGACACACAAAATTTACGCTCTACGCGTAAAGGAAAATCTCCCGTCTGTGACGCGGCAGATACTCATGTTTTGCGCTCTATGCGTAAAGGTAAATCTCCTGTCTGTGACAGTGTAGATAAAATTTACAATGATCCTTCTGCATCTAAAGTGAATGTACCTACACGCATGAAGCATAAAAACATAGTTGGTAAAACTTTTTTTCAACCAACAACCTTCTTATACTGCTGTACGCAAGGTACCAAATATACAAATTACACGCAATGAAGATGGAGTCCTTCGTGCTCGAAAAACTCAGGATTTACCCACGCAACTCCAAGCGCGTATAAATGTACAGTTTGGTTCTGCGAATGCAGCCAGTAATCTTCTTTATACACAAGGGACTAAACGTTTTTCTATCCCGAATGTAATAAAGAAGACCTCCCTCTACTCCTTCTGACTTACGCGAGTTGCTAATACAAAAGCATAAAAATAGACAATCTCCTGTGACACTTTCCCAAGAAAATTACCATTGTGAGTGTCACCAGATTGTAATCAAATGTTGTTGCTCGGTTTCTAAACGGTCAGTTTTTGACCGGTTAAGTTTCAATGCGTCTCAACAACAAGCTGATGAACATGAAAATGAGTTGTCATATGCGTCAGTCAACATGGCATCTCATACCAACAGAGGACGACGTCCAAGACACAACACGTCCCAAACTCCAGGTCAATAACAATTCAACAGACTTCTTGATTCCTTTGAAGGAGTATATCAGAATACTCGATCAAGAAGACAAGACAGTTGCAGACTTCTGATTGAGAAGCTGGGGGTACTCAATCTTTTGAGTCCGAGACTGATAGTGTAGAATCATACCTCTATACTAATCCTTCTGTGTCTTTAAAGGAGGTTGAATCCTACGCTATTGGAGATGAACCGGAGACGTCATCTGCTAATACAGAACAACATCTCACTTCCGTTGAACAATCACTGAAAGACATGCTTACTATGATGCAAAGCATGCACCAGATAATAACGGCTCAGTAAACTGCTCAACCGGCAATAATAACACCGGTACAGATAGCAGCACAAACTCAAGATACTCAAGGGTCTGAAATACCTTTGAATATTCAAGAGCCTGCTATTAACCAAAATTCGACATCTCCAGATCCCATCATTCCTGAAGATGTATCGCCTCCGGTCGGGGTTATGGTACATCCAACAACCATTCAATCAAATGTGCTTCCTAAAACCAGTGAAGCCATTCAAGAAGTGTGTGAGCTCAAAGCACAGTTTGAAGTTTTGAAGCACAAAGATCAGCTCCAGAGGTTAGGGATTAAGCAACCTTATCCTCTTCATTGGAATGATATACCCTTTCCACCGAAATTCAAGCCACAATCTATAGTTTTGTTCGATGGGAAGGCATCTCCTAGTCATTATATCAATTACTTTGATATTATGACTGTACATTTGTAGAAAAATGATGCTCTTCTCACTCGAGTGTTCAATGGGTGCTTGACGGGTTCAGCTTACGACTGGTATCATAGTTTACCCGATAATTCTATTTCGTCTTTTGACGAATTTAAGGCAATGTTTCTCTCCCGCTTCTATGAAGGAGGTATGGACATGAACATGTCCTCCTTGATAGAAATCAAACAAAAGGAGAAAGAAGATACTCGGACGTTCATTGAATGTTTCCGACAGGCGACTCTAAAGATGCCTCCTGGTATGCCAGATTCAACGTTGATTGATACATGCAAGATGAATCTGCGACCATCTATTGCTGTCTTCACGGGTTCCCAATTCATAGATTGGGCTTCGTTTATCATAGCAGCGGTTTCGGCCGAGACCAATGGTAGGTTGGCTCGTAAACATGGGATAATTTTTGCTTCAGAGGATAAAAGAAAGAAAGGTAATCCTGGTAATAATTCTGGCAATCGTAATGTGAAAGGAAAGGACACCCTTATGGTCAATCTTTCCAAGAACAAAACGACGCCGAATAATCAGGAGTCTTCTAAGCCAAAAGAACAATACTCTTTTGACGAAAGCGACATCCCAGGGATATTTTAATGTCTGGTAAAGAATGGCAAACTCCAGATTCCAGAACCAAAAAGGCCTAATGAGGTGAATCTGACTGACAATCCCAAATATTGTATCTATCACAGATACATTAATCATCCTACCAGTGCTTGCTATGTCTTGAAAAAGAAAATCCAGGAGCTGATAAATGGCGGTGCTATCACTTTAACCAATGATGACCATACGGTTACAACCAATATGGTTTCTCTTCAATTCGGAGATTTTCCTCCACAACAAGTTCCAAATGGAATTATCTAATTTCGAAGGCGACGATGAAGATTGTGAATATCCCGCCTGCTAGAGAGGAAAATGAAGGATTATTGCCTCTCACATTAAAGAATGGTGAAATTATGTGGGTACATCCAGACTTAATACCTGAGTTAGAGGATGAAGGTAAAACTTCAAAATCCAAGAAAGGTAAGAAAGTCAAAAGCTGCAACATGATTTCTCATGTTATTCCAGATCCTGATGATTTGGATCATTTATGGGATGGCATTCCTTTAGAAGATAGACTGAGAGGACTGAACATATGTCCTCCAAGTCTAGATCCTCCTACCAAACTCAAGCTTACTCATCAGCAGTGGTTAGCCATGAATAGTGTTCCTTTATACAGGGCACAACAAATCTTCGCTGCTTAGAAAAAGCTCCTACAGGAATTTTTCCTCGTATCCCGAATCCTTCTCCTCCCGTAGCTACAGAGACGTCTATTCCTCATTCTCCTATAGTTACAGAGATCTCTTCTTCTTCTCTGTTGAACCACCTGTTGAAAGTCCGCTGCACATTCATTTATACAGTCAGCAATCAGTCCTTCTCATAAAAAAGATGGGCTATAACTTTCAGAAGGTAGAGGGTTTGAATTATGATAAAGGAATACGACTTCCTTTACAAATTCAAAGTCAAAAATCTATTGTTGGGTTGGGTTCCAAGGTCCCTCATAAAAATCCTCACAAGAAGAAGGTTAAGGGAAGGAAGACTAAATCCTGCAATATGGTACTTCCTTCTTCTGAGTCTGAAGAAGAAACTTTTGCTGGTACAAGATCTGGGAAAGAGTACCACAAAGATTATGAGGGATCCTCCAAAGAAGTAGAGGATGTTGAAACACCACCAACAAAACCGTCTCATGTTCCTACTAAACCATCTATGGTTGAAAAGGAAAAACAGAAAGCTGTACGCTTTGACGTCCCGTTGAAGTCTACTTCCAGTCAGGGGGTGGTGATGAAACCTTACAAATTTGATATTCTAGTCCAGTTAGCTAATACTCCGGCTAGACTATCTATCTTCGAGTTGCTTCGCCTTTCTAAAGAAAGTCGCGAAACCTTGAGTGAAGCTTTGCTGCAAGCTGACTCCTGCTTAGCTCAACTCAAGACTCCTGATAATATACCAGTATCATGCCCACAATGCCATAGTGTGATGGAGGTAATTCCTAATATTACCTTTACACAAGAAGATATGATGCTGAAGCATAATAAGCATGACAGGCCTTTGTGCTACACTGGGTATATTGAATCCATTGAAGTTGACAGGATTTACATTGATCATGGGTCTTCCATTAGCATAATTCTTCAAAGTATGCTAAGACCATTGAGGATTCCTACTAGTGACTTGACTTACACTAGTACCACAATAGTTGGTTTCAACTCTGGAAAGAGTAAACCACTGGGAAAGATTCGTATGAAGATTCAGATTGGTGATCTTCAAACTATGGCAACATTCTATATTATTAACTCAGACGTATCCTACAACATCCTTCTTGGAAGACCGTGGATACATGAACATAACATCGTGCCTTCAACTCTCCACCAATGCTTCAAATACGTGGATTCCCAAGGGGTTGTGAAGACTGAGTTTGCTGATATCAATCCTTTCAAAGGTGTTGAAGCCTATTTTTTGACTCAAAACTCTACAAACAAGAGCATGTGAAGGAGATATCAGATATGGCTGAAGATCAATTACCTGCTGAAGGTCAGTCTATCAATGAAGATCCGCCAGAAGAGCCACCTTTGAAGATCAAAGTCAAAGGACGAATCCAACCCCAACCTGTCAACAATCAACTATTGATGATCAAGGTCAAAGGAAGAACTCAAGCTTCATCTGAGGAATCAGTAAATGTTCCTGCTAAGAGCCAAGTTCAACCTCTTATTATCAAGGTCAAAGGGCGTACTTCTTGTACGAATGATCCAGAACCACCATTGGTCATCAACCTTGACAAGTCTATGCAAAAGACGGATGACAATCCGTTAATGATCAATCCTAAGCATAGTAGTCAAATTGTAAATGATGTGAATATTGATCATTCTGTACTTTTTGATATCAATGAAGATTTCCTTTTTGAGTATATGGCTGTCAAATTTATCGAAAGAATGACTTTATCTTCTGATGATCAAAGTCATCAGTATAAAGACGACATAGATACAGAGGAAACCTTATACATTAACCATAAGAAAATTCTTTTCCTCCTCATGTCGATGTTGGACTTTATGCTCAAAAGTTCCTAACATCTTCTCCCTATCTTCTTCCTGTAGCCGCTTCATGACAAGCTTGTGTAACTTATAGACGTCACGAAGAATCTTATTTCGTGATTCCGTCTGATAAGAAAAACAAGCACCAAATTGTGTTTGGCCTGGCTAGAAACATCCATGTTGCTCAGACAGATGATCTTAGAGATAAAGATAAAGGAAGAATCCGAATTGACAAATATAGTCAACAATCTCTCAAGATTATCCAGAATATGGAATATGATTTGAAGACTATGCAAGGTCTTAATCAAGGCAAGGGTAGACGATTACCATTATGTGGTGATCTATTTTACCAGAAAACTCGTCATGGGTTAGGATATGATCCGTCCCACATGTTTAATGACAACATACAAGAAGAATTCTCTTCTGCTTCTTCACAATCCTCAGATTCTGAAGAAATCCAATTCATTGAATATAATGAATCTGAACAAATATTCTCAGTCAATATGGTTCAAACTGATGGTGAATCTGAGCTATTTGAAAATGATCCTTGGGCTCAACAGATGGACACTCAGTGGAAACTTTGTTTTGAACAGCGACAGCCACCTACAGAAGATGAAATTGTCCAGGTTGATGTTGGAGATGGAACTACGTCCAATCCAATATTCATCAGTAAAAATCTTTCTGAGGATGAAAAGGAAGAGTTGATAAAACTGATCAAAGAATATATTGATATCTTTGCATGGAGTTATGAGGATATGCCGGGTCTAGACCCCAAAGTTGCTACTCATAAACTAAATATTCTTCCTAATGCCAAGCCTGTAAAACAACAACAACGGCATTTTCGACCAGATTTGATGGATGCAATTGAGGCGAAAGTCAAAAAGCTGATCACATGTGGCTTTGTTCGTGAAGAACAACACCCAGATTGGGTTGCCAATATTGTTCCTGTGATGAAGAAAAACGGAAAAGTCCGAGTTTGCATAGATTATCGAGATCTTAATGCAGCTTGTCCAAAAGATGAATTTCCACTTCCAATAACTGATGTCATGATAGACAATACATGTGGCTTTGAACGCATGTCTTTCATGGATGGATTCTCAGGATACAATCAGATTAAGATGCATCCAGAAGATGAGAAGCATACTGCTTTTCGTACACCTCTTGGGGTTTACTGCTATACAGTCATGTCGTTTGGTCTTAAAAATGCCGGTGCCACGTATCAACGGGCCATGAGCAACATCTTTCATGAACATCTACGGAAGACAGTTGAATGTTACGTAGATGACATTGCTGTTAAAAGTCGATCAAAGGATGATCACATTCAAGACTTGTAGACAATATTTGAATTCATGCATCAGCATCAATTGAAAATGAACCCCACTAAGTCTTTCTTAGGGGTTCCCAGTGGCAAATTTTTAGGATTTGTCATTACTTCTCAGGGTATCCATGTTGATCCTGATAAAGTTAAAGCAATTCTTGAAATATGTCCTCCTCGTAATCTGAAAGAACTCTGTGGCTTTCAGGATCGCATTGCTTATATCAGGAGATTTATATCTAATCTCTCTGGGAGATGTCAACCTTTCTCCCTCTATAAAGAAGGGTGTATCATTTGTTTGGGATGAAGTGTGTTAGAAAGCTTTCAATGACATCAAGCAATACCTTACAAATCCACCTATTCTGGTACCTCCAGTAGTAGGAAGACCATTTTTGCTATATGTTTGAGCCTTGGATCATTCACTTGGTGCTCTTCTTACACAAAAAAGTGATATGGGGCATGAACAAGCAATTTATTATCTTAGCAGAATGATGGTCGGAGCTGAACACAGGTATACTCCTGTAGAAAAGGAATGTCTGGCTTTAGTTTTTGCTGTCCAAAAGACGACATTATGTGACAGGACACACTATTCATGTCATCTCCAGAATAAATCCCATTCGGGTATTGATGAGAAAATCGAGCATTCTTAACTCCAGGTTAGCTACCTGGATGATGTTGCTTACTCCTTATGACATGGTTTATGTACCTCAAAAATCAGTGAAGGGTCAAGCATTAGCTGATTTCATAGCTGCTCACCCTATACCTAAACATCGAAGTTATACAAGGACATTCCAGATGAAGTCACGGATTGCAACATGACTTTGAAAGATGACATTGGGCAATTATACTTTGATGGAGCATCACGGGTTGGACCTAAAGGCAATATTGTCTCCGGGGTAGGAATTGTCTTGGTTTCTCCTGATAAAATGGTCATATACCGTGCCTATTCTCTCAATGAGCGATGCTCTAACAATGTAGCAGAATATAACGCTTTGTTGATTGGTCTCCAAGTCACAAAATAATTGGACATTGGATTCCTGGAAGCTTATGGAGATTCTCAACTGATTATTAATCAGGTTAGAGGGACTTATGAAGTCAGAAATCCTAATCTCATCCCTTATCATCAAGTGGTAATTGAGTTGTTCCTTTCATTTAGAGGATTCTTCATCGAATTTGTACTACGTTCTCAGAATGTGGAATATGATGCTCTTGCTAGCTTAGCTGCAGACTTGGCTGTTTCAATTCGAAGACAAAATACAATTACTTTGTTGGACCGAGACTTATTCTGTGTCAAGAATAATCTGTATATTGAACAGAGTTATGCTACAGAGTCAAGTTCCCAGCAGAGGGATTGGAAAAGTCCATTCATTGATTATGCGGTTCATGGAATTTTACCTGAAGATCCAAAAGAAACTGCATCAATCAAGAGACGATCATTTCGATTCTATTATGATTTATCTTTACATATGTTATATCGTCGTTCATATGATGGACTCTTGCTGCGCTGTCTCTCAGAAAGTGAAGCCAAACAAACACTCCGAGAAGCTCATGACGGTGTTTGTGGTGCTCATCAATCAGGTCCGAAATTACAAGACCGCATTCGAAGAATGGGGTATTATTGGCCATCCATGATAGCAGACGCTGTAGACTATGCCAAAAGGTTTAAAGCATGTCAGATACATGCTGATTTTATTCATCAATCGTCTGAATTTCTACATCCTACAGCAGCCTCTTGGCCCTTTGAAGCTTGGGGTATGGATATCATTGGTCCGATTAACCCTCCTTCTGTTAAAGGACATCGGTTTATATTGGCTATAACCGATTATTTTTCTAAGTGGGCAAAAGCAGTTCCCCTTGTTGAAGTGAAAACATCTAATGTGATTAGCTTCATTAAACAACATGTCATTAATCGCTTCGGGATTCCTCGACGGATAATTCATGACAATGGACCTCAATTTGCCAGTCAGGCATTTTATCGGTTCTGTGATAAGAATCGAATTCAAAATCTGGCTTCTACGGCTTATAATCCAGCTGCTAATGGTTTAGCCGAAGCTTTCAACAAGACGATCATCAAACTTCTCAAAAAGTTTGTCTCTTCTAATAAACGTGATTGGAATGAGAAACTTGGAGAATGTTTATGGGCTTATCGAACAACAGTCCGAACTTCTACTGGTTTTACACCATTTTCACTGGTTTACGGATGTGAGGCTGTCCTTCCATTGGGAATCCAGATTTATCTCTTCGAGTAGCCATTGCTAATGAGTTAACTATAGAGAATAATGATCGCTTACGACTCCAAGAACTAGAAGGATTGGATGAGAAGCGTCTTCAAGCACAACAGCATATTGAGCTATATCAAGCCCGTATATCTCGAACTTTTAATCGTAAAGTTAAAGAAAGGGTATTCAAGGTTGGCGAGTTAGTACTAGCTGTTCGAAGACCGATGGTGATGACTCATAAAAGCGAAGGGAAATTCTAAGCAAAATGGGAAGGCCCTTATGTAATTGAGATCGTGTTTTCCAATGGCGCCTATCGGTTATAAAAGCCCAATGGAGATCTACTCATGATGCCGATCAATGGCAAATTTCTTAACAAGTACTATGTATAAAAAAATAGAATAAAAATGAAATTTCTTTTTTATTCTTGTTCAAGACAAAGGATTAAGGACGAGGACCACTGCCTTCGCCTTCCTTATTGAATACATAGTCAGCTAATGCATTAAAGGCATCGTTGCTTGAGTTCACAAAAAACTTGCAGACAGCCATCCTTAGCGCCTCAGGAGTTTTCCCTGGCTCTACTAAGAAAGCAAGGATGTCTTGTGGTGGCTTGGCGTAGAGGAGCTGTCGCTTATTTCGGTTGGGCCTGATACAGTTGGCTCAACGGGGCGCGTCTTGATGACGTCCTCAACCTTCATGGAGACTTCATTCTTCTGCTGTACATCCTTGGAAGACATTTCCGATAGAGGAGTGGAAATAAGAATGAAATGTTACAAAGAGTCCTCACCTATTTATAGGGACTATTAATGAACCGGTCTTTGAAATTGAAAATAACTTTTTATTCCCGAAAAGGCCTGTCCGTTCATTACATCAGATTCATCCATTTAATTATGGAATTGAATTGATCTTTTCTTTTTCCGAAAGATACGTTGGTTCGTTCATTTGTTTATCGATATTGACGTATACTCTCATGACATCTGTCTTTTTATTCCCCAGCTACCAATGTTTGGTTAAGCTGATTATTTGTCTTCTCGGAGAAATTTTTTTCTTCTATCTTATCAGTTGATTAAAAAGTTGGATTTGTTATTTATCATGTTCTCATAACCTCTGAATAAATATTAAATCTGCTTGTATTTCCTATCTATCATGTGTATTTGACCTCTGAATGATATTAATCTGTTTTCTTTGACTTGTTACAATCTGTCATGTCCATATTACCTCTTTAAACAGAAAATAAGATTTCATTATCTATCATGTTTATATTACCTCTGGATAGATACAATTGATTGAGTATAGAAGACTTGTCATTTCCATTTCTCACATTATCATCACAAAGTCTATTACATTTCTTAGACTTTCTTGCAAATCATAATGGAAATCTATTACATGTTGGATTTTCATTCTATACGACAACGATAACCTAATGGAGATCTATCACTTCTTTGTATCTTTTTCGTCGGATTCATTGTTGGTGTCAATTCTTTACTGTCTGAGCCTCAATGGCGACAAGAACAGTAGGAATTAACTCTGGTCTTCTCTCTCAGACGAGAGGAGAATCCAGAGTATGGCAGCCCGAAGACGTGTTGCTGCCAATACAACTGGTGGAGAAATGGCGGCCCTTCAGAACAAATAGGAATGTATCCAGCATTGGGATACAATTCCTAGTTCTGTCGTGAAAGGAACTCTACTACCCAATTTTTGGGTTAGAGTTGACTCCACCATCCAACTCTCCGTGTACAAAGGCTCTTCCTACCAACTGAGGAAGACCCTTCTATCCCACGAAGAGTTATGAGTTGACTGATTTACGCATCAAAAGCGCATGAGCTCCCTGATGTTGATGTCAGAAGAATGCTCCCTACAGCATCCAAGTCGCCAATACCGGTTCTGGAAAAGTTCTTCAGCCAAGCTTCTGCAGAAAACAACAACAAAAATTGTTTTAAAATAGAAGTGTCATCAGACGCATAAAGAACTAAAAACAGATGCTTACGCACCTTGTTTTGTCTTCAACAGGCGCACCTTATTCAACAAGGCTTCACGCCCGTGTTTCATGTGCACCTTATTCAACAAGGCTTCACGCCCGTGTTTCATGTACACCTTATTCAACAAGACTTTACGACCGTATTTTATGTGCACCTTATGCAACAAGGTTTGTGCCTGTATTTTATGCGCTCCATATCTATCAAGGATTTGCGCTCATTTTCAGTAGGTGTGCCTTATTTATTAAAGATAGGCATCTATTTTTAACAAAAAAAGATCAAAGGCAGAAGATTGTTTTATGAATCAAACTTACTATCAAGATCAGATGGTTCGGTTCTAAGAATGGTTGAATAACGTCTGGTGACCGGGCGTACAGAGGAACGACCTCGGAAAGCATTGTCACTATCAATCTCTTGTTGGAGAATAAAATCTTGCAAATAGCTATCTTCGGAGAAAAAATGAGAATGAGAATAAGAATGCATAAAACATTCTTTAACTCGTCTATTTTAAAGGGTCGAAGAAACGGTTGGCGTGAGTTTATTTTGGGAAAGATCCTAATAAAGGGCGCTCGTGACCACAGGACAATTACCACGTGTTATTTTGTTTCCCTTGGGAATGAACAACCATAGATACAGTCAAAAGTGGTGTAGAGCAATTCTATATACCAATGCACTACACGAATAAAGATAAAATCAAGACTAAGATTTTATCGTTATAAAAATGGGAGTAGGCCCCTACAGATAAGTTGAAGTGTCACAATGCATAGACGACACTTCTACATAAAAATTTTTTTTCTTCTCTCCTTCGTTGGGCTGACGAAGGGAGGCACCTAACTCGTGCATATTGTAGATCCCTGAACGACGCATCAGATTGAGGAATGCTTCTGTATCACCTGATCCTTTGTACGCAGTTGAGGGACCACCATTTATACGACTGAAGATCGCTGGAGTCAGTCCAAAACACTCCATGAAGTTGCGGGCTCGCTCAATCTCCATCTCTATGTCAAGCCTTGAGCCTTGAGCCTTTTCCTTGTTAGTCTCTATCTCTTTCTTCGGTGCCATGACAGTATAGGATGAAAAGTAAGGATGAAGAATTTCTCTTTATATATACAATCAAATCAAACTCTTCATATTCCTTATGGGAAACTGATCATTATTAATGCAACTCGGGAAAATGAAGAAGCGTTCGAATGTTTCGAAAAAAATTCATTATGACAGTTGAGTATTGACCGGCACATTTTTTTGATTTTTATGTTCAAAGTATTTCGAAATTTTTGAAGTCTTTTCAAATTCCGAAAACTTTGAGGGGTCTTGTAGGAGCGTAAAAAATTGCTTCATAGACTGAGTTAAAGAGATAGAGCTTTTTACTCAAAATGAGCCGCTTTACGCCAAGGACAAGCCAACCACTTTACCCAGGGTCAAGCCAGCCATTTTACGCCAAGGACAGGCCAACCACTTTACGCCAGGGTCAAGCCAGCTGTTTTACGCCAGAGACAGGCCAAACACTTTACCCTAGAGACAAGTTGTCAAATCATGCATTTAATGCAAAGTAATAATGGGTCTGACATAAAGATCTACTGACGGCGTACAACACAGGATTTGAAGGGATTTGTTTTACAAAGAATCTACATTGTCGTTTAGTATGTGGACTGAGCTATTTTACGCCCGCAAGATGGCTTCTCTTACGCATGGATACTATATGAGCTTTTTACGCTTAAGAGTTGACGTGTGCATAAAGTTTATTTGGGCTACTTTTACGTTCAAGGTTGTTTTATCAACCACTTTACACGAGAAGTCTATTTTAGGGCTATTTTACGCCTAGTCTACTACTTTACGCTCAGATTATATTTGGATTGTTTTTATGCTCTATCCTTCCTGAACGTGGTTTGCCTACGTGGCTTTCATGCCACATATCTCGAAGAACGTGTGTACGTGCATCCTATTTTATTGACATAATGGGACACGTGTCAACGTGTGTAGAGGATGGCTTCAGTCATGGATGGCAGTTACTAGCGTAAAGACAGATTATTGCTGAGTTTTACGCACAAAAAGCCAAGTCTATAAATAGACTTATTTTTTCATAACGGACACGGAGAGACAGGGGAGACTACATAAAGATCAGAGCCTAGAGACTTTGATTTTCCAAGCATTCTTCTTCAACCTTTCTTTCAGAACAGAGTGAAGCAAAGCAGGAAAGCATTCGGCCTCGCCATCAGTGCCCAAGTACGTCGATACCTTTCTGGTGACTTAGTTCTTCCAGCTGTTCATCTTCTTCTAGCAGTAATCTTCATCATCATCGTATGGTCCAAGGAACAAAGTGATCGCCTTCAGATCAGACTTCCATAGCAATACTTCCCAGAATATTTCTACTCTTTTGTACTTTTTCTCGTTTTATTTTCAAAAGCCGATTTCCAGGCATTTTGTTAAGTGAAACAATCCTCATCTTCTGTGATGACGTACGCAGTCACCTCTCTGGCTATTGAAGAAGAGATAGTCTGCTCAGAACTCTCGCTGGCGGCGTCAAAATCATATAAAAAGCTACCCCCAGGATAAGAGATGGGAAGATTCCTTTGACCGATTATAGCTTGACTCCTTGATCTGGTTTGTCGATAGAACCCATCAAATGTGCGATGTGTATGAACCGGGGGTCTATGAGTATGGGTCCGAGATGAAGTACGTCTTGGGCTACCCCCAACCTCGTGACAGCGATGTGTTGTCATGTTAATAGAGGCATATACTGACTCATTTTCTGAAGATACCTCAACATGTTGGGTGAAAGTAAGATGATCAAAAACTGAATGTTTGGCTACTTTGCAACAGCACCTAATTGTAATCTCATGTGAGCTGCAATGGTGCACTATTGGTGGAGATGGGGATACGGCCTTCCGTTTCTAAGAAATTAGATCACGGAGGTCAATTTTTTAGTAGAATAAGAGGGAAGATGTGGCCAGTTCTTGGCCTTGTTGGTTCCTTGAAGGTATAAGGAGGCGCCTAATTCAGCAGCATAAGTGAGGGAATTTTTAGCACTCATCTTTGGGCGCTTTGAAGTAGTAGATGTCACCATTTGAAATGGATTCACATTGGCAGAGGGGAATTTTGGGCACCCAGAACTTATAGGCGCCATTGCTTGTTCAGCAATAGGGCGCACATTCTGGTTAAGTTGGGCTCGACGCCTATTAAGATGGGTGTGCATATCAGTATCAACCATCATTTCAGTCTATTATACTTAGAGTTTTCCTCGTGCATTACGACTTATGCATGCGCATGTTAAAAAGTTTTTCATTCAAATGAGGGGTAGGAAGTATCTCCTTTTGTTGTGCGTACAATCTCTCAGTGCGTCTGATACGGCGCCTTTGAGCTGCTGTAGTGCCTTTGTTGAAAGATTCAGGATTTGGCAAAATATATGGAAGAGAATAGGCACCCTCAAGTGGGCGCCTATCTCTCTGTGGCGCATCTCCCACAGAAGAACTAATGATGGTAGATTTGAGAGAATGGGCACCCTCAAGCGGGCGCCTATCTCTAGATGATGCGCCCAAAGATTTAGGCATCACAACAGAGACAATTTGATAGAATGGGCCCCCTTAAGCATACGCCTATCTCTAGATGATGTGCCAAAGATTTGGGCTTCACAACAGAGGTAGGATCGGGGTCTTGAGAGAATGGGCGCCCTCAAGTGGGCGCCTATCTCCTTATGGTGCACCAGCAGACCTAGGCACCCATTCGACGTGCCTCTTCAGAGAGTGGTTCTGCACTTGTACAGTGTGCCTAGCTTTGGTCACAGTAGCTGTACGTGCCCTGTTTACAGAAACAGGGGAGCGCTTAGTACTAGGAGCACTTAGCATCTTTTCGAATACTGTTTGGTAGAATTTAATGACCAACAATCCTTTCTTAGTGCCAATCGATGATGAATCACCTTGAGTTGTCACCTTCTCGTTGGAGGAGAAGGTCGTCCCCAGCAGAGTCGCCATTTTGTTTGCAAAAAATAAAAAGTTTTATTACAAACTTTAAAGAATCATACACGAGTACAATAAATTCTGGAGAAGTACAACTGTAGGAGTCCGGTCTGATTGACGATCGTTCCATTGACGAGGCAATTGTGGATGGAAGCAAGCTTGTCACTATGTCTCAGAGCTTCTGTTGACGAGGAATCTTCTGTATGGCTCGGCCATGTAGAAGTATCGACAGAACTTCGGCTTCGATTAATGGTTGAAGAACTTGCTCTTGAGAATTATTGAATGCAGAAGATGGAAGTGCGTTGAGTGCTCAAACTATACCCCTCCTCTCTGTGTTTGTATGTTGGGGGAATGGAACTCTATTTATAGAGCCAGGGAATAACTAACCGACAATTATTCAAAGTAGGCGCCTTTTTCTGGATAGGCGCCTAAGCCACTGGGCGCTGTAGAAGCATGAAAAATCTCAGCTGAAGACATCCCTTCACCAAAGTACAGAAGATGCGAAAGACTGAGCCTCAGTACTAAAAAGACAAAATAGAAGATATGGAGAGAATTCCCTTTATTGTCATGTCTACCAAAGTCTAGTACAGACACATCAGGACTATACATAAGAGACTGATTCTGTTCTTCTACAAAGGATCTTGTACAGATTTGATAGAGCCTAGAAGGATCTACAAGGGATGCAGTCATCGTCGAAGCGCAGCCTTCCTTCTTCTCGATGCACGCTGGAAGATTGATCTTCATCGAAGCATATTCTGATTTTCTTGCGGGAGCAGCCTCACAGAAGCATATCAGTAACTCAGCACTTTGAAGAAGCCAGAGCCTTCAAACCCGAGGCGCAGCTACCTGTCTGCACCAACCTTAAAAACAAGATGGTGGTAGGCCCCCTCCCCTTCTTTTATTTCAGAAGCCAGTGCCTTCACTCCAGAGGCGCAGCTACCTGCCTGTGCCAATCTCAAATGTGCAACGGTGTCATACCCTTCCCTTTGCAGCCAACGCCTTCACTGTTCAGAGGAGCAGCTACTTACCTTCGTCCATATGAGACGCAGGATGGTGATATCTCCATTTCTACGGTACAGTCTTCTGTGCCGGATCAGAAGCTTAAGTCACTTCTCTACAAGAGACTTGGGAACTCCCATCGCAACCAATGCAAGTCAACCTATTGCTCCAAAAGCATAGTAACCTCGCCAACCTGAAGTACAAGCCTACTTATCGCCTACAGCATAGTGACTCCGGTAGCTCGAAACACAGCTTCATAAGTTGCTCTATATGCACAGAAGTCTTATCGTCATTCAAAGCCAAGTCCACTCGTTGCCTGAAAGCACAGAGGTTCCATCATCTCCAGAAGCACGGTCTACTCGTCGCTCTAGAAGCACAGCAGCACTTAGTCCTCACCAGAGGTGCAGGAAGCATGGGTCCGCCCCAATTGGTTTGTTTAAAGCGCCTCTTGTAGAGAAGATTAGAATGAAATCATGATTGATATCATATCAGATTGATTTAAATCTTAGGCGAGGATCAGTTAGACTCCAAATCTAGGATAAAATCCTAAGATTTACTCAGCTGTATCCGAGCAAGCAAATCGGTACACGCCATGTGTCACCTCCTTCGGTTATGTTTATAACCACTAGAGATCTCGTTTAAGATGAATCTCGATGTCCGCCACATGTCAGTGCCGTAGAAGCCCATACCGTACAATGACAGCAGATTCTTTTATATCTCAGGAACCCTAATGCATATCGTATATGTGTTCGATTCTCTATATAGAAGGAGTTCTTCTTCCACCAAAAAAGAGGAAAAGAAAGAGGGAATATTGACAATCGACAATCTTCAAAGGATCAACAATTTCTATCTACGAAGAGTCGACCACCCTCATCCACCTATTAACCAAAGAACCAACCAACCATATTCAAGGGATCTTCTCATCCAGACATCCTCTTGATTGGTGACCCCAGAGTCCCATCAAAGGCCCCAGAGAGCCATAGTAAGGTTGATTTGTCGTCATATCGTCAACGGAGTAAAGGAGCCACTGCAACGCTCGATCTCTATCGTTACACTTTTTCATAAACCTCTTCTCCCTGTACTTAGAATATCCTATTTAGGACTTCCTTCTTTGTACACAGATACCTTATACGTTCAATAAAGCAAAAAGTTCGTTCAACCTTTTGTTACATCGAATAAAATGGTAACTCTGCTGTGGACTACCTTTTCCTCCAACGAGAAGGCGGTGACGCAATCTGAGGACAATTTTGCTGGGAGCTTCTCAAGACATACTGGTCGTACGCTTCAACCAGCAAGATTTTGAAGATCTTCTCTCTGATGAAAAGTTGAAGACTTCGAAGCGGTTCGTACAACCGAAGAAGACTCGACGTGTCTGGAGGCCTAAGGCGGCTGTAGGCAGCAGTATGATGGCAGAAACTGCGTCTCAGGATCCCCAATATCAAGGCCACAAAAAAGATTCTAGCTGCTACAGCCTTATCAACTCGCCTAATTTTTGTCCCGAGAAAGCATGGCAAGGAAGATGGTGGTTCCATGGTTGATCTGACGAAGAAACGATGCCAAAGGAAGCGCATACTGGTCCAACCCCTCAAGACGGGAGTATTTCTAGTAAGGAGATCTGTCTTCGAAAAAATTGCTTTCCCTTCAGGTAAACCTTCGACGGACTTTGAATACTACTTGCCTGCTGGGGGTAGTAGGAAGAGATCCCAGGTGGCTCGTACTTCATACAACAAGCGTACGACACCAGCGACAGACCAGAGGCCCGTATTGACAGTTACAGGCACAACCGACGGAAAGCTATACAAGACTGGATATCGCACTGCGATGCCTCAACCAGTCGAATCTTCCTTTCACGGGAGTACTCATGTGCGTAAGCTAATCCAGGGGGTACATCCCATGAAGAGGAAGCCACGCAAACAGTATTCCCGTAGGAGCGATAGGAGGCTTCCTAGCCAGACCCGCTCTGACCATTCTTACATGCAGCTTCCCTGCATATGTAATAGGAGTGCTACGACAGAAGATCCAACCCTCCCCAAGCGAAAAGAATATGTGGTGCAAGACGTGCCTAAATCAAGGCACTCTTGTACCCAGATTACTATCAACTGTCGTTGTCAGCAGACGGCTAGCCATCGCCGAGCAGGCGTTCCATCTTTCAGAGACTCTACTCTACGCCGATCCCATGCCAGAGGCTTAACAGGGGTTCGGTGAGCCATAGAGAAGATGAGCCCCGTATCGCCACATGCTATGCACCGCAAGGTTCTGGAGCTTTTAAGAAGCCCTCCCAGAATCCTTTCATATCGGTTGCTAAACCGAAGAGGAGGTCAGAGAACAATAAAGCTAAGGTACCCGATGCAGGTGTGTTTCAAGGCACTCGTTCCAGATCTGCATTGGGTACCTTATCAAAAACTAGGGGTAGCCAGCCTCCTACCATGCATGACAACCCTATGTTCCAATCTGACGAAGCATAATACGATACGGATGTCTCCATTGGCGCAGCCAGTCACCAGACTGGAGGTAGCAACCATACTGAGTCCGAAGATGATCACAATCTTATGGTATATCCTCAGGACAACGAGACTCAGGCATCTGAGCCAGAAAGTAAAGGATCCACGGCTCCATCGAGTCACCCTCACACTCGGTCTGTGTTTATGGCTGATGGCAATGAGGAAGACAACAACGAAGCTCTCAGATGTATCAAAGTCCTCGAGACGAAGTTAGATACGTTAACGGACACCATGAAGACCCTGTACTCGGTCATAATCAACCTCAAGAGTAGCATGGCCCCCGCTGCCTCTACACTTGTGCATGATTCGCCAACCAATGACGAATCCAGCAGGTTGCCTACTGCCAATCAGGCAGGACCATCCCGTTCTACTCCATCGACTACAGGCTCGACAATGTCAGCCGAGATACAGCAGGCCATCAAGGAGCTGTATGCTCGTCATGATGCCAAGAAGAAGCAAGAAATGCTCGAAAGATGGGGATCCGACAGCCATACCCTGCCGAGTGGGACAACGTCCTCTATCCTCCCAAATACAATCCGCTGACACTTATACCTTATGAAGAAAATAGGTCTCTCCGACAATACTTAAGGTACTTCACCTCAGTAACGGGGTACCTGCCAAAGGATGACGTCTTTCTGTCCAACATATTCATAGAAGCCCTGCAGGGGGTAGCCTATGAGTGGTTCTGCAGTCTTTCGGATGACTGTATCTCGTCATTTGAAGACCTGAAGACTCGGTTCGTGGACCAATTCTATGAAGGAGGCATGGATGACCATGTCAACCCTCATGGAAATTGTCCAGTGGAAAAAGAGCTTGTCCGCACATACATTGAGTGCTTCCGCCAGGCAGCCCTCAGATTACCACCCGGTATGCCCGAGCCCATGCTTATGGACTCATGCCGCAAGAACATGCTGCCCGCTATAAAATTATGGCACAGTGCTCCCTGCATGGAGTGGACGCCTTTCATTACAGAGGCGGATGTCGCACAAAGGAAAGCCCAGGATGCGCAGCTCCTGGGGCTACACTTTTCTGTGCCCGAAGACAAGGGAGACGCTCGTCCAACAAAAACCCTAAAGATGGAAAAGGCAAGCAAGCCATGACCGTCAACATCTTCAAAGGTTCAGCAGCTACGAACCCCAATCTGCGAAGTGTAGAGGACGAGGAAGACTACTCCTTTAATGACAAGGATACGCTGGTGCTCTTCGAGATGCTTATGAAGAGTGGCAAACTGTCCATCCTGGCACCCAAGCGTCCTGATGAAGTAGGAAAGGTGGACCATCCCAAGTACTACCATTATCACCAGTATGTCCATCACTCAACACAGGACTCTATGTGTTGAAGGGGCAAATTTAGTGCCTCATTAACGCCAACGTCATATCATTGGAATACGAGAAGAAGACCGTCATAGCCAATATGGTTACTTTCCAGTTCGGGAGTTTTCCAGCCACAGAGGTATAAGAAGGCGTCATCCCTATTCCAAAGGCACGATGGAAGTAGTCAACCTTCCGCCAGCACGGGACAACGCTCAAGGGCTCATCCCATTCTCCATGCCTCAAGGCAAAGTCATGTAGATATATCCTGACTTGGTTCCTGATATGCTAGAAGAAAAGCAAGGCATGCTGCATGGTCTCGACGTCGAACGTGCTTTGGTGACCACCCGCTCGGCGTAGAGGCAAGAGGAGAGCCAAGCTCCATACCAGGAGGAGTCTCCACCAAATACTTTGCCTATTCCAAATATATCAGGAGCAGGTCTACCAAATCCCTGAGGTACCAGAGACGGGTCCATCCCAGGCCCCTACCGTAGACAAGCAGAAACAGAAGGAGGTTCATTTCGACAAACCTCTCAGAAAGGATCCGGCAATAGGGCCTATCAAGTCCTACAACTTTGATATTCTAGCACAACTGGCTAATACTCCGACTAGATTATCACTTTTCGAGCTCCTCCACCTCTCTAAGGAGACCCGAGATGCGCTCATGAAGCTTTATAGAACGTCGAGTCCTTCCTCACCCAGGTTCTGCCGCCTCTCTAAGGAGACTCGAGGACAAAATTTTCGATGGGTAGGTTGTAAGCCCCTGATTTTGAATTTATTTTAATTATTTTAATTATTTTATTTATTTTATATGGATATTTTAAATATTAAGTCAATAATGACTATATTAGTAGTTTACCGTAGCTTTGATTTTTGAAGCACAACAATTATAGTTTTCTCAAATCCAATTCCATATTGAAATCTAGACCGTCCATGTTCAATTTGATATATCATGTCCTACTCAAATTTGTTTCCCAACATTCTTTTGACTTCGCACAATTTTGGGTCAACATAGACCATTTGATCATTTATCGTAATTCTAGGCCCAACTTCCAATTTGATTTTGGGACTTGACATAGATCGAAATTGTATGACCAATATATAGTTTTGACCATTTTAAGTCTATAATGCACATGCCTATGATGTACCATCCAATCGAGTTCCCCATGTGCTACTATTTACAAATGGCACATGACTCATTAAATTGTTTTTTGGGTCCAATTTGACTAGTAATGCTACTCGGGCCCTAACCTCGTCAACCCTACTAGTTAGAGCCTAACTAGGAGTATCAAAACCAAGTACATATATATTTAAGGGAATTTTAAGGATTCAATTGCAGCCATATGCAATATTCTCTTATATCTTTGACTTAGTCAAACTACTATCCAAATTAGAAAACCTATTACTAATAGTATATTTTGGAGAACCAAATCATATCCAAATTAGATCAAACCAAAGCCCATGCCCTAATAATTGTTTGCCATTAAAAATATCAAGAAAAAATTATAGATGAATTGAACTTGATTGTAAACTGCTTGTACAAGAGAAATCCTAGAAAGAAATCCTAGGAATAATCTAAGTATAATTGTTTAGTTTTTAATTCTGGGGGGGCGACGATGGAGGCTCGTGAAAGTCTAGCAACTCTGCCTTACTCCTTGGACTATCTAACACGGTTCTTGCTCTTGAAAAAATTGTCCTTCATAGGTTGCCAGCCTTTTGCATGGGTGTGGTACCCTGCTATTTATAGTGATAGATATCTTGAGCCGCATACATGGCCACGTGACCACGTGGCTATAACAGCACACCTAGGTGACTTGTTAAGATTTTTTTGCAGCAAATCTAGGTGGTTGAGACTTGGTCAACCTTCCACGTGTCCTATCACAGGATATGATCAATCTGCTTGAGTCATTTTGAGCCGCATAGGTCTTTTAGTGTTCGGCCATGCTGGGCCGCATAAGAATCATGCGGCTCATGTCGCAGTCTTCCTTTATCTGTATGTAGCTTGGGGATTTTGAGCCGCATAGATTCTATATTCTAGGCCGTATAAAGCTTATGCGGCTCAGGTTGCAGTCACCCTTGGCTGCATGAAGCACATAGATTGAGCCGTATAAGGTTCATGCAGCTCGGGTTACAGTCCTTCTGGCATGACTATGTCCAGGTACGTGGACCCAGTGTCTGTTGACATAATATTTTGTCTGATCACGTCTTATCTTCTTTTTGTTAGAGTGTCAGAGCTGTCAGTTTTGATAGAGTTTGTCAGCTTTATCAGAAGGGCTGATCAGCTTGGCCGCATAATTAATTCTTTCTTTTATGGCTCAAATCACTCTGGTTGCTTTTAATATATATAATCCGAGATAGTGAAGATGGGCCGCAGGTGATATGCCGAGTCTGTCATGCGACTTTTTTATGCGGACCAATTTGGCCTAAAGTACTCATGCGGTCAGTTGTGATCCGCATGAATCTCATATTTTCATGCTTCTACAAGACCCCCTTCAAAGTTTTCAAATTGCAAATTTGGAATACTTTGAATAAGAAGCATGAAGATATGTCAAGCCTGTAACACCCGGTTTTTCAGATAAGGGTAATTTTGAAATTTTGTAATTATAATTATTATTTATTGATATTTATTTCATATTATGATTTTGGTGATTTTTAATTATTTTTAGACTATTTAAAATCATGACTTGTGATTTGGTGTTTTGCTAGTGTAACCCTAGAGATATTGACCTAGAGCCTAGCCATGTGATTAGGATATTTATATATCATTTCTAGTTTGAGGGTATTTTTGTCATTTTTAGGGTTATATGAATTTATTATAATTATTTGAATTTATGGGAATTTTTAGGATTTATTTTGGAATTATTTGAATGATTGTTGACTAGGTTGACTTTGACTAGCATTGACCTGGTAGACTAACCTAGAAGCTAACCCTAGTTGTGTTTGGACTTGGTTAGGTTTAGAGTTAACCCATGGTTAGTCATTAAATTTAAGTTAGTGTAGTTAAGTCATCAGCCATGACTTACGGTTTGAAACCATTTAATTAGCAACTTAGCCATAAAGGCCCAAGCCCAACCCATTAGCTAACCCTAACCCTAATCCTAGCATGGCTGGCCACCTAGCCTAGGGATTCCTACCCTATAAATAGTCTCTTCCATTAGGTTAAGCCTCTTTAGGAAAGTTCACATTGGAAAAAGAGGTAAATCCCATCTTTATAAATTTCTAGAAAATCTATTTTAATTCCTTTTTAATCCAAACAAATTGCATTGGATCCTAATTTTAGTATTCTTGCTGTTCATGGAGAATTATTCCAGCTTGGGATCAATTTGGGGAAGTTTGCTAACAAGGAGGAGGATCTAGAAGGGGGCTTTTTCTTGAGGATTTCACAACTAGGTAAATCACCCTAAACTCTATTAAATTAAGGATTTCTTTGCATGAAGACCTAGCCCTAGGTGTCCCCTAGCCATAGGAATTGGTTTCATGTCCAGGTGGACCTATTTCGCGTCTGTATCGGACACGTATCCGACTGTACATGTAGGTGTTTGATGAAATGCCCCAAAGGGCATTTCGATTGGATTTTCAAATAATTTTGAATAAAAAATTAGATCTAGGTCTTGTTGTGGGATTCCACATGTCTGAGCATGTTTTTGTGTGTGTCGAACACGCAATAGGACACGAAACCTACGTATTTCTGTACTGTACAGCTCTTCTGCTACTCTGGGGCTGTATCGGACACAATACGCAACTAGTGGACACGAAACTCGACACACACCTTGGGACAATGTCTGACATGCCACGTGTCAAGTTTTAGATAACCACTTGGCATGTCGAGGGAGAAATCATCATCGCATTGTTTGTGCACTGACTGTTCAGTCGTTTAAATCGGGTTCTGATACGCGTGTGTGGACACGCCTATACGACTCGACACGGCGGTGCAGGTGACACGAACCTAGGTGGACCCTAGGCAAACCTAGGGACATGACCATGAGACACTTGGACACCTGTGTCGTGTCCTATACCTAGGTGAACACGTGCACGAGACAGTGCACTACTATGCAGTGTCCAGTAGACTGAATTGGCTTTATTCGATTTCGACACGACTATGTCCTGTTTGTTTGGACACGACTGACTCATGGGACACGTGCACACCCTATATTAGGGTTACCAACCTTTAATTTTGTATTTTAGCATGTTTCGATTTATATTTTTCCAATTGCCCTAAAATTCTGATACATGAACATTTTCTATTTTTCCAATTTTATAATCGAATTTAGGCAGACTATTTTACCTATTTAAATGATGTTACATATTAGTTTTATACCCTAATATAGTTCTCCTACTTGTAATCTAACTATGAGTCAATTTTGAGGTGTTTTGGTTTTGAATTGGATTCAAAATGGGGACTTGAATGTATTGAACTGAAAACTGCTTGAATGGTTAATGAATTGGTTTCTTTTCCTATTTTCTGAAAACTAATATGAGTTTCCTTCCCTGTTTTTACTGAATGTACACTCTCTTGACACTTCACCCTATCTACTGTCATATTGTACACTATTCCCTTTCACTTCACACACATTCCCTATCTAAAACCTGAGAATCACCCTTTCTTTCCCACACACACAAATACTGACATATGTGAATCACACACAGGAACACCCTAGTATCTACTGTCATTCATGCACATATACACTCACATAGTGTTCACACACGCACACATTGCACTCTCACACACACATGTGCCCTTTACCCTATTATCCTAGGTATATATATACATATATACATATATATATATATATATATATATATATAATTATTATATATATATATATATAGATATAATATATTTTTTTTTTTTTTTTACATATATATATATATATATATATATTATATACATATATATATATATTTTATATATATATATAATCTATATATATTATATATATATATATATATATATATATATATATATATATACATATATACATAATATATTACATATATACATATATACATATATATACATTATATAATATATAATATATTATATATATATATTAATATATATATATATATATATATATAGATGCATATATATATAATATATGCATATATTATGTAGCCTATATATTTATAATATGATGCATATATAATGTAGCCTATATTTATAATGTGTATTATCATTGTAAATTACTATATTATATGTATATGTGTGTGATCTATACTAAATTATATTAGCCTATGCAATGTGTAAATGTGTGGTATAGTATATGCATATAGCCTATAACCTTTAGCTACGGCTCATTGCCTAAGGGTATGGTTGAATGCCAGTTAACATGTGAAGTTGGCTAGTATGGCCTAGAATTGGTGTGTGTGCTAGCATAGGCTAGTTTAGCCTTGAATAGACTAGTATAGACTTGATAGGCTTGGATAGCCTTGCAATGGTGTGTTAACTAGTTTAGACTTGTTAGACCTAGTTTGAGCATAGTTGACCTAGTTTGACTTCTAGGGTTGACCAGAGTTGACCAAGAGTTGACTTTGGCCTAGATTGACCTAGATTCATTTAGAATGCATTGAATTGCATCTTGTTATCATTTTAGACTTGTTATGACTTGTGCTGTTCTGATTAGGAGCCAGACACCTCTCCTCGGACAGTACATTTCATCCGGACACTCAGACACCAGGTGAGTACATTCTCTGATCATTTCATATCCTGTTTAGAATTATTTTCCTGCTTTAAATTACTTTACTTGATTCTGTCACGTTGGTCACACGGATTAGTACTATATGGAACCCTTCTTGAGATGTTATCCCTTCAGAGAGCATCAGGTACTTCATGTTTTGTGTGTTTCACTTACATGACGTATCACTATGCTTCACGGTTCATTGATCACTTGTGACATGTACTCTCATGATCACAGAGTCTTCCTTGAATCCTCCCATTTTTTGGGCTTCCTAGAATCCCCATTTATGGGACTACCATGTACCACCCTTCGGGGGCCGTTACATGGAATCATAACATAACCTGGCTGGATCCTTGTGTATTGATTAGGGGTACGGGGGAGTAGAAGTAGACATGTGAATAATATCCAAGTAGTGTAGCATCAGAATCATTCCATAGTGTAGCATCAGAATCATCCTATGCTATTTACATGTCTATATTGTAATCTGACTCACTAGCCATTGTCAGTTCTTTACTTATAGTAGATATTTCTATTACAGTTCTCTCTCTGTTTACATACTGTATTTCTTCAATTCCTGTATCTTACTTTACTGCATGATTATATTTTCTAACCTACTATGAACTGTTGAGATGTATTGTGCTCGCTCCTGTCCTGATTGGACCTGTTGAAAATATTACAGAGGACGAGGAGGAGGCCTGTGTGGATACCTTCTACGGGGCAGCCCTAGATGACACTTATGAGCTGGACTCTGAGGAGGACCCGGTTCTAGCTGATGACATTACCCCTATTGCCTAGACTAGCTTAGTTAGGTTATCTTACTTATGTTGTCTTGAGACTAGTTTAGTTAGACTTTATTTCTACCTTTGAGATCTGGGTTGTATATATTCTTTCATATTCAGTAGTTGAGACTTGTATTTCTGGATATTTGCTGAGATGTTATCTTAGACACTTAGACTCTTAATATCATCTGTATTTTCTTTGAGTTCTATATCATATCGTACTTATTCTTCCTTAGTTGTGATTGAGTTTATATTCTGCTGTGTCACCCCCCATTCGGGGAGTATAAACTGCTTAGCATTATATTATTAGATATTGTGACCTAGGATAGCGTTCTACCGTCGACACTGCGGCGTAGGCTGGACGTACCTACGTCTCGTGCCCTTACTCTAGGATGCGGGTCGTGACACATTTTTAGTGGTGGCCCATGCAGGTCGAGATTCGCATTAGTATGATTTCGTAGTAGCACAACGACTTAGTTGTACTACTACGAGCCTGCTATGGGATATATAAATTAAGATGTTAGGATTAGAGGATACTCAATCACTGTTAGGATTCCTTGAGAGATTCCTGGGATGACCCTTGAGAATCTCATTTTGAACTCTTATTTAAACTCCCTTTTCCTTATTTTGATTCACCTTTTTCCTTGATTTGAATTTGATTTTGGTGGATTCATTGTAGAACTTTGAATCCTGGTATTAGTTGATGATTTTGATAAAATTCTGTAGTTGTTGATTTTAATTTTGTATTTAATATTTTCAAATTCAATGCACTCAATCACACTTAGGATTCTTTGAGAGATTCCTGGGACGACCCCTGAGAAACTCATTTTGATCTTCAATTGGAATTCCTTTTTCCTCTTGTTTGATTCACCCTCATTTCTTGCTATTGAATTTGAGCTTGATGGGTTCATCTCGTTTGAACAGATAAGAAAGAACAGATCTTCATTATTCCTTCTTGCCATTATTTTCTTGCATTCTTATTTTCTTCTTATCTTAAACTCTATCTAATTACACCAATCACCCATATCTTATCATCCCTACCAGATGTACCTCGAAATCCTTGAATCTTCATATCTTCTTCCTGGGACAGACTGAAGAAGAGACGTAAATCATGTAGCTCAGAGGAGACATAACTGATTATTATATGATGATCTAGAGGAAATCAAAATGTGGAGTATTCAATATTGAAACCTTGAGATAGAAATGTGGTAAAGGTCTCGAATAGAATCAAGAGATGTATACTAACAATCTGGAAACAATCACACTTAGGGAGATTTTGGGTTTTTTAGATAGTTTATAGGTGTATTCAAACAGATGAGGATATTCAAGGTCAACCTAGATTTGAGAACCTCGAATTCTGGTTATTAATTCTGGGAAGTTTACCCTAAGGCTATGTAGAAGGTTAGTAATAGAAAAGAGAAATTAATTGCATTCAATAAGGATATTGAACAAGATATTACGAGGAAATGACTGGGGATAGAGAGAACATAAAGTTATAGAAATTTAGAGATTGTTGTAAAATCTAAAAAATTAAGGAGAATAATATTCAAAGGTGTATGTCGAAGAAAATACGGAAGTTGATTTTATGATGGAGGATAAGTTTTGTAAGGCCTAGAGGTATTTAAATTAAATAACACGAGGAGAACCATTTGAATAAATTCAAGGAATTCGTAAACGGGATTTAGAGGTTTCGGGCCAAATTTAAGACAAGGAGAAAGAATTTGGAAATTTAAATAAATGGTTAATGTTGATTCCTAAATATGAAGGCTATGCTTCATGAGTAATGTTTGGAAATTGGAAATTGTCTATGTAGTCATGGTAAAGTCTTAGGTAAAGGTTAAATTTTTATACGGAGACTGGTGTGGTAAGGATACGATTGGCAAGTTATGACCAGATGAACTTAACGGTATCAGAAGCAGATGATTAACTTGATCTTCCTTATTTGTGCATTAGTTGCCACCTCTTCAACTCCCACTTTCTATTTGAGATCCTTTGACGTTCCTTATCGTGACTTTGATATTCGGAATGTAATACTAGTTGTTACCCTACAACAAATCTTATATGCAAGACCTAGACGAGCTCACCTTCGTATAGGTATATCATGTCCCACTAAAACCCATCTCCTTGTACTCTATTTTCTTGATATGATTCTCTGGTCAAATGGCTAAACTATAACCTCTACCATGATACTGAATTATCCCTGATTTCAATTAGAGATCCAGCCTTGACTCAATTCCTTCGACCCGACATGTGATGATGTTCTACTTGATTCCTTAAATGCTTAAACTTGTACCTTATCTTGATTGCTTGACCCGTTTGGTTAAGGATCTTGGACTATGTATCTTCGTTCATCACTACCACACTTACTTATATCTTATGCTGCTAATTATCCTTAGTTTTACAAGCTTATCCTTTTCGAGCTTGATCATGACATATTTTATTGGGTGCGCACCCACTAACATATTGTCTAATCAAAACTGGCTTATGATGGTCTGATCAATCTATTGCGTTTTGGTTCGCTTTTTATATTAATCTACGTGGATGGAGACATAGTTAAACTTGTCCTAGAATCTTATCCGCAACAGCCTTGACAATTCTCCTTGGAATTATTTTTATCGCCTATGAACCTTGTATTCATATCTAGGTGAATTAAATTTAATCATGACCTGGATCTTCATCATTGGATGCTCGTGCTCGTACTTGATTTTATTGATTCCCCATCTTGCCCAAATCTCGATTTATCCTAAAATTGATCAACTTAGATCGTGTCAAGACAAAAATCTATTTGTGATTGGTTGTGCCTAAATTTTCAATTTTAACCATTTTATGGAATAGTAACCTTTTAATAATTTCTCAGTTGTTTGTTAATGACTAATTTTTATATAGGATGGTAGACAACCCTTACAACCTTGATGGTTGTTGTTCCCTTACCTTCCCAATTAGGACACCCTAGATTACTTGTGTGTTGATACCATAGTACTGTTTTGACCTAGAATGACCAGTGCACCTAGGTGAGACTTTCAACTGCTACAGTATGCCCTGACCCTGTAGGCTATTCCTTCAAATTGCATGGTTTAGATAAAATTCTTAGGACCTTGATTGTTAAGAAATAGGGATGTTACCCCCATTAGTATCAACTGTGGATATATATATATATATATATATATATATATATATATATATATATATATATATATATATATATATATATATATATATATATAGGTTAGTCCTTGATATGGGAAATGTGTGTTTATAAACCTATAGCTTATGAGATTTATAGTATCAGCCCTGATAGGATTGGGAAGTTAAGAGCTAGCCTATTATAGAGTTTCTCTTTTTGCTAAATTCTGGTTGCCAACACTTAGGTAGCAAGTATAGGTAAAATCCTAAGAAGTTGACCAGCGGATGACCAAGTACTAGGATGTTGAAAAAATTGACTAGTGATTGACCCTTGACTATGTTTGACTTAGAAGGGGGTGCGATCATCTTAATTTCGAGGACAAAATTTTTATAAGGTGGGTAGGATTGTAACACCCAGTTTTCCAAATGAGGGTAATTTTGAAATTTTGTAATTATAATTATTATTTATTGATATTTATTTCATATTATAATTTTTTGTGATTTTTAATTATTTTTAGACTATTTAAAATCATGACTTGTGATTTGGTGTTTTGCTAGTGTAACCCTAGAAATAGTGACCTAGAGCCTAGCCATGTGATTAGGATATTTCATTTATCATTTCTAATTTGAGGGTATTTTTGTCATCTTTAGGGTTATATGAATTTATTATAATTTATTTGAATTTATAGGAATTTTTAGGATTTATTTTGGAATTATTTGAATGATGGTTGACTAGATTGACTTTGACTAGCATTGACCTTGGTAGACTAACCTAGAAGCTAACCCTAGTTGTGTTTGGACTTGGTTAGGTCATGTAACCCTAGTTAGACTAGAGTTAACCCATGGTTAGTCATTAAATTTAAGTTAGAATAGTTAAGTCATAAGCCATGACTTACGGTTTGAAACCATTTAATTAGCAACTTAGCCATAAAGGCCCAAGCCCAACCCATTAGCTAACCCTAACCCTAACCCTAACCCTAGCATGTCCGGCCACCTAGCCTAGGGATTCCCACCCTATAAATAGTCTATTCCATTAGGTTAAGCCTCTTTAGAAAAGTTCACATTGGAAAAAGAGGTAAATTCTATCTTTATAAATTCCTAGAAAATCTATTTTAATTCCTTTTTAATCCAAACAAATTGCATTGGATCCTAATTTTAGTATTCTTGCTGTTCATGGAGAATTATTCCAGCTTGGGATCAATTTGGGAAAGTTTGCTAACAAGGAAGAGGATCTAGAAGGGGGCTTTTTCTTGAGGATTTCACCACTAGGTAAATCACCCTAAACTCCATTAAATTTTGGATTTCTTTGCATGAAGACCTAGCCCTAGGTGTCCCCTAGCCATAGGAATTGGTTTCGTATCCAGGGGGACCTATTTCGTGTCTATATCGGACACGTATCCGACTATACATATAATTATTTGATAAAATGCCACAAAGGGCATTTCGATTGGATTTTCAAATTATTTTTGAATGGAAATTTAGATCTAGGTCTTGTTGTGGGATTCCACTTGTCTGAGCATGTTTTTGTGTGTGTCGAACACGTAATAGGATACGAAACCCACGTATTTCTGTATTGTACAGCTCCCCTGCTACTCGGGGGCTGTATCGGACACAATACGCAACTAGTTGACACGAAACTCGACTCACACCTTGAGGCAGTGTCTGACATGCCACGTGTCAAGTTTCAGATGACCACGTGGCGTGTCAAGGGAGAAATCATCACCATACTGTTTGTGCACTGACTGTTCAGTCGTTTAAATCGGGTTCTGATACGCGTGTGTGGACACGTCTATACGACTCGACACGGCGGTGTAGGGTGACACGAACCTAGGTGGACCCTAGGCAAACCTAGGGACACGACCACGAGACACTTGGGCACCTGTGTCGTGTCCTAGACCTAGGTGAACACGTGCACGAGATAGTGCACTGCTGTGCAGTGTCCAGTGGACTGAATTGGCTTTATTCGATGTGGGCACGGCTGTGTCCTGTTTGTTTGGACATGAATGACTCCTGGGACACATGCACACCCTATATTAGGGTTACCAACCTTTAATTTTGTATTTTAGCTTATTTTGATTTACATTTTTCCAATTGCCCTATAATTCTGATACATGAACATTTCCTATTTTTCCAATTTTTATAATCGAATTTAGGCAGACTATTTTACCTATTTAAATGCTGTTACATATTGGTTTTATACCCTAATATAGTTCTCCTACTTGTAATCTAACTATGGGTCGATTTTGAGGTATTTTGGTTTTGAATTGGATTCAAAATGGGGACTTGAATGTATTGAACTGAAAATTGCTTGAATGGTTAATGAATTGGTTTCCTTTCCTATTTTCTGAAAACTAATATGAGTTCCCTTCCCTGTTTTTACTGATTGTATACTCTCTTGACACTTCACCCTATCTACTGTCATATTGTACACTATTCCCTTTCACTTCACACACATTCCCTATCTAAAACCTGAGATTCACCCTTCCTTTCCCACACACACAAATACTGACATATGTGAATCACACACACAGGAACATCCTAGTATCTACTGTCATTCACATAATAGGGTAAAGGGCACATGTGTGTGTGAGAGTGCAATATGTGTGTGAGAGTGCAATGTGTGCGTGTATGAACACTATGTGAGTGTATATGTGCATGAATGACAGTAGATACTAGGATGTTCCTGTGTGTGTGATTCACATATGTCAGTATTTGTGTGTGTGGGAAAGGAAGGGTGAATCTCAGGTTTTAGATAGGGAATGTGTGTGAAGTGAAAGGGAATAGTGTACAATATGACAGTAGATAGGGTGAAGTGTCAAGAGAGTGTACAATCAGTAAAAACAGGAAAGGGAACTCATATTAGTATATATATATATATATATATATATATATATATATATATATATATATATATATATATATATATATATATATATATACATGTGATGCATATATATTATGTAGTCTATATATTTATAATGTGTATTATCATATTGTAAATTACATATATTATATGTATATGTGTGTGATCTATACTAAATTATATTAGCCTATGCAATGTGTGAATGTGTGGTATAGTATATGCATATAGCCTATAGCCTATAGCTATGGCTCATTGCCTAAGGGTATGGTTGAATGCCAGTTAACATGTGAAGTTGGCTTGTATGGCCTAGAATTGGTGTGTGCTTGCTAGCATAGGCTAGTTTAGCCTTGAATTGACTAGTATAGACTTGATAGGCTTGGATAGCCTTGTAATGGTGTGTGTTAACTAGTTTGACCATAGTTGACCTAGTTTGACCATAGTTGACCTAGTTTGACTTCTAGGGCTGACCAGAGTTGACCAAGAGTTGACTTTGACCTAGATTGACCTAGATTCATTTAGAATACATTGAATTGCATCTTGTTATCATTTTAGACTTGTTGTGACTTATGTTGTTCTGATTAGGAGCCAGACACCTCTCCTCGGACAGTACATTTCATCCGGACACTCAGATACCAGGCGAGTACATTCTCTGATCATTTTATATCCTGTTTAGAATTATTTTCCTGCTTTAAATTACTTTACTTGATAATATCACGTTGGTCACACGGATTAGTACTATATGGATCCCTTCTTGAGATGTTATCCCTTCAGGGAGCATCGGGTACTTCATGTTCTGTGCGTTTCACTTACATGGCGTATCACTATGCTTCACGGTTCATTGATCACTTGTGATATGTACTTTCATGATCACCGAGTCTTCCTTGAATTCTTCTATTTATTGGGCTTCCTAGAATCCCTATTTATGGGACTACCATGTACCACCCTTCGGGGGCCGTTACATGGAATCATAATATAACCTGGCTGGATCCTTGTGTATTGATTGGAGGTACGAGAGAGTAAAAGTAGACATATGAATAATATCCAAGTAGTGTAGCATCAAAATCATTCCATAGTGTAGCATCAGAATCATCCTATGCCATTTACATGTCTATATTATACTCTGACTCACTAGCCACTGTCAGTTCTTTACTTATAGTAGATATTTCTATTACAGTTCTCTCTCTCTGTGTTTATATATTGTATTTTTTCAGTTCCTGTATCTTACTTTACTTATATTTTTTAACCTGCTATGAACTGTTGAGATATATTGTGCTCGCTCATGTCCTAACTGGACCTGTTGAAAATATTACAGAGGACGAGGAGGAGGCCTGTGTGGATACCTTCTACGGGGCAGCCCTAGACGACACTTGTGAGATGGACTCTCAGGAGGACCCAGCTCTAGCTGATGACATTACCCCTATTGCCTAGACTAGCTTAGTTAGGTTTTATCTTACTTATTTTGTCTTGAGACTAGTTTAGTTAGACTTTATTTCTGCTTTTGAGATCTTGGTTGTATATATTCTTTCATATTCAGTAGTTGAGACTTGTATTTCTGGATATTTGCTGAGATGTTATCTTAGACACTTAGACTCTTCAAATCATCTGTATTTTTTTTGAGTTCTATATCGTATCGTGCTTCTTCTTCCTTAGTTGTGATTGAGTTTATATTCTGCTATGTCACCACCATTCGGGGAGTATAAACTGCTTAACATTATATTATTAGATGTTGTGACCTAGGACAGCGTTCTACCGCCGACACTACGGCATAGGCTGGACGTACCCACGTCTCGTGCTCTTACTCTAGGGTGCGGGTCGTGACAAAGGCGCAGGGAGTTCTCGAGTCAGGAGAGGACTTGAGCCGTAAGGAAATTTTGAGCTGCAGGGAAATCTTGAGCTGCAGGAAGATCCCATCTAGACTGCCAGCTGTCACTGCTGCATTTAATGTCTTTATTTAGTTTTGGATTTGGATTCTTTTTTCAAGATAAAGCTGACGGTTACTAAGGATAAAATCCCCAAACGTCATCATTATCTTTAATAGACTCGAGAATCGAAGCGGCGCTCTTTCGAAAACCTTATAAATATAGGTCATTCGGTGAGAGATTTTTCTCTTTCACCTTCTTCTCCTTCGTCTTTACCATTTTTGTCATCCTTTCTGTCCTAGTTAGCCATGGCTCCAAAAGCTTTCAAGTCGACCGGTGCTGTGGCTAAAGAAAAGGGACTCGCCTCTCCATCGAGAGCTGCGGACTCTCCTTCCATTCATCTCGACATGCAACCCCTATCAAAGGTAAGGACGGTAGAAAAATGACAACTTAATTTTGAAAGGCCATATCGCATATTTTATGCGCAGGCCTGTCATGTATCGCCTCTGTGCTTTAGGCATGATCGATACATGCCCTATCTCATTGGACTGTATGTGTTCTGTATGATGGGGCCGCATAGGCTGAGCCGCATAAGCGTTACTGACCCGCATGGGTGCCTCATGACTGAGCCTCATGAGTACTACATAATTGACCCTGACCAAGCCGCATAAGTATTTCATAATTGAACCACATAAGTGCCTCAAGACTGATTCGCATAAGTGCCTCATGACTGAGCCGCCTGAGCACTGTATAACTTGGACTGCATAAATGCCTCATGACCGAGCCGCATGAGCACTGCATAAAAGTACTATATAAGTGCCTCGTGATTGAGCCGCATGAGCACTACATAACAGTTCTGTATGACTGAGCCGCATGCGTCTCATGTTCTTAAGCCGCATGTGCATTCTCATAACTAGGCTGTATAGGTTCTGTTTGGCTAGGCCGCATAGCTAAAGAATGAACTTTGTTTTCTTCTGCATGTTAAACCCTTTTTTCCTTTTCATATTTTATAGGGCCTGGCAAGCAAATTTCTCTAGGACCGATATTGACGATTTTAGGCATGGTGAAGATGCAATACTTGACACATACATCAGAGGGCTCAGAACTCTTCATGCTTTGGAAGGGTTTTACTCATATGGTAGGAAGAACCTTTATACATCGGAGAGTCGGACGGTGGTTGGGCGTCATCGTGAAAGTTCTATTTTTACAGCTCTCCAAGTAGGCAAAAGTAACACTAGGGATGTTGTTTTGATGATATGGTCTTCTGGAGGAACGGACATAGGATGTTCGGAATACGGAGGAGAGAAAGTCAGCGTCTGTAGATGATTTTAGCATGCTATACTTGCCTTCCTCCCTGTAGCTTCTCGAAGATTCAACAGCCTTGTTTGCTTCTCAGCAGTAAAACATGACTTCTTTCGAGGGCCACGAAACTGTTTTTTGATGAAGGCGAAGTGCTTCCAAACTGACCAAACTATGTGTTGCTGGATTTTTCTTTCTTTTCTTTTTGTTGCTGATGTAGTCCTATAAATGTAACTGATTTTGAATAAACATAATACATTCACTCCATTCTTTGCTTGTGGTATTTGTGGTGCTTGTACTAGAGGGCCTAATACAGTATTTTTGTTTGATAAAGGATATCCTACTGGAGGACTTTTTGTGGACCTACTGCCCTTTTGTGCATCTAGAGATACGAGCAATAGATTTAAATGATATTTTGTGGACCTATTACTCTTTTTGTGCACCGATGGTATGAATAATAGATTAGGAAAACTTCTGTGGACCTATTACCCTTTTGCGTATTGGTGGTACGGGTAATAGATTTGAAACGAAACCTAACATAGGTAATATGGACATGATAGATTTTGTGGTCTTAACACCATGTCTTTTATCCCAGGTTGGGTACCGGTGTTAAGTCAAAGGACCATCGGTATTAGAGATAATATGGACGTGACACACGATAATCATGAAATTTTTGGTGGACCTATTACTCTTCTGTGCACTGGTGGTGCGAGTAATAGATTTTGAGACAAAACCCAACAGAGGTAATATGGACGTTATAGGTTTTGTGGTCTTAACACCATGTCTTTTATTCCGGGTTGGGTACAAGTGTTAAATCAAGAGACTATCGGTATCAGAGGTAATATGGACCTAATACACGATAATCAGGAATAATCTTTCGTGGACCTATTACTCTTCTGTGCACCGGTGGTGCGAGTAATAGATTTTGAGACAAAACCCAAAAGAGGTAATATGGACGTGATAGGTTTTGTGGTCTTAACACCATGTCTTTTATCCCGAGTTGGGTACAGTGTTAATTCAAGAGACTATCGGTATCAGAGGTAATATAGACGTGATACACGATAATCAGGACCAGAAAGTTTGCTCAGAGATGGCGATAAGCTTGGCAGACTCCTGTGTGATAAAGCATTAGAGCGTAAGTTCAGAGGTATCAGCATACATGACTCGCTACTCAGGGAGATGCAATGTGAATCCACTCGGAGCAAATAGAGTGTGAGTTCAGAGGTACTTGGTGTACATAACTCGATAGTCGGGGAGATTTAGTGGTTTGAGGAAGTACCAACATGTCCTTAGACATAGTATTTCTTCAGGAATTTTTCGTTTATGGGCATCATGAGCAAATCTCTGTTCTTCTTCGCGAGTAGGTATGCGCCGTTGGAGAATACGGTCTCGTTGATGTATAGACGCTCCCACTTGGGCTGGAATTTGCCGACAGTTTTGTGAATCATGACCATCGGTCTACGAACGGCCAAGACGAAATCGCTTATTTGGAATGTCCTCTGCTTGACTTTCTTATTGAAGGCCCGAGAGATGCGTGCTTGATAGAGCTCGATGCTTTGTTGAGCTTGCAAACGCTTCTCGTCTAAAGCTTCCAATTCTTGTAGCCGTCGGCGGCAGTTATCGTCCGACGTCAATAGGTAAGTGGCCACACGCAGTGAAGGGATCTGAGTCTCCAATGGGAGAACTGCCTCGCTCCCGTACACCAGAGAGAATGGTGTATTTCCTGTAGCCGTCCGACTCGTAGTGCGGTACGCCCATAAGCATTTGCCCAATTTTTCATTCATGTCATGTTTGTTTGAAGACACAAACTTCTTGAGAAGCTTGATTATGGTCTTGTAAAAGGTTTCGACCAGACCATTAGCTGATGGGTTGTATGCCGTTGAAGCCACATTCTGAATCCGATTTTTGTCACAGAATCGATAGAAGGCATGGCTTGTGAACTGCGGACCATTGTCATGAATGATCCCCCGTAGCAGTCCAAAACTATAAATGACGTAATGTTTTATGAAATTGATCACGTTTGATGTCTTTACCTCTGCCAGCGGAACAGCTTCCGCCCACTTGGAGAAGTAGTCGATGACTGCAAGTATAAACCGGTGCCCTTTGGACGACGGCAGGGTGATTGGGTCAACGATGTCCATTCTCCATGCTTCAAATGGCCAAGAGGCCACTATTGGGTGTAATAATTTGGATGGCAGATGTATGAAATCTGTGTGGATCTGACAAACCTTATACTTTTTTGCATAATCGAATACGTCTGCTACCATCGTAGGCCAGTAATAAACATCCGATAGAGACGGTCCTGCAACTTCGGGCCAGGTTGGTGAGCCCCGCAAACGCCATCGTGAGCCTCGCGTAAGGCTTTTTTGGTTCTGTATTTGACAGACATCTTAACTGTAGCCCATCGTAAGATCGTCGATGTAACATTTTGTTTGTGTCGTAAAAGAATCTGAGAGAACGACTTCTGATTGAAGTTACTTCTTTCACATTCTTAGGCAAGATTTCGTAGAGTGTAAAGTCGATGAACGGGAGTCTACAGTCTTGGACATTATTGGTTATCTGGGCGGAGTAACTCGTACCCAGTTGAACGTTATTTTTGGGACAGACCAGCTCATGGCCTATCACGTCGACTAGATGATGAGCATCATTTGGAACTGCAAAGGAAGCGGCGAGGCCTGCTATTGCGTCGGCTTCAATATTCTGGAGCCTAGGAAAATGCTTTATAAAGAACCCATCCAAGGTTGCAATGACGAAAATTGTTGTCTGATGGTAAGGAATCAGGTCCTCGTTGCGAACTTCGTATGAGCCTCGGATCTGATTAACAATCAGCTGTGAGTTGCGATACGCTTCTAGGTATTTGACCCCTACCTCTTTTACGAGTCGGAGACCGATGACCAGAGCGTTATATTCATCTACATTATTTGAACAGGTCCTCTGAGAGAATATGCCTGATTGACTACCAACCCAGAGGGAGAAATTAATACTACCCCGTCTCCCGCGACGATTGTCATGACCCGCACCCGGTTTACGGGCACGAGAACGTGGGTACGTCCATCCTACGCCGCAGTGTCGGTGGTAGAACGCTGTTCTAGGTCACAATCTATCTAACACAATGTGATATACCCTCCAGACGGAGGACAATCTCATAAGGATACAAACTCAATCATAAATCTAGGGATAGATAAATAGCACGATGAAATAGATAAGAAAATCTACAAGAAAAAGGCAACTAGAAGTGAAGTAAAACAATTTCATTAATTAACTCAAGGTCTCAATAGAACTCCATGATAAACAAGAAAAGAAGAAACACAAACTCTATACAACTACTCCAAGCTCTACTAGTATCTTCTAGGCTAGCTGTAAACTCCAAGTTTCCTGTAAAATTTTATCAACGGGTCCAATCAGGACTGGAACGAATACATCTCATCAAGTAAATCCAAGTAAATGAAGAAAACTATAAAAACAATTATAGACAATTTTATTGATGAAGCATGGGGATTAGAGACAGTTTAAGATGTAAAACTATAGTAGAAGAACAAGAAAAGTAAAAGCTGTGAAACAGAATATCATATCAATGAAGACTGTAAATAAAAACTAGCTGAACTAAAATAATATGATATGAGTCCAGTGGTACAATATATGTCAAGTGTGATTCCATTTAATGGTCCAAGTAGAGTGATTCTTGTAATGGTTCTTGTAATAGAGGCTAGACGAGTAAGGTATGTGTGTCGTATACATGAATTCTAGAAAATATCAATTCATGTTTGTAACCGAAAATCAATAGAACTGACTAAAACTGAAATATAAAATTCGACAAGTAAATGAAAGAACTATCAGAGAATGTGACAATCCGAGCTGCTGATGAGGATGTATAACTGAACTGGAGTGATGTAAACCTATTTAAGGTAACCACAAGTCACAATATGGTATAACATATTATAAGAAAGGGCTACAATGCAGTTCTACATGCTTCTAAGTCCTCCTAGGTCAAAGTCAACCTTGGTCAACTCTGGTCAAACCTGGTCAACTCTGGTCAAACCTGGTGAAACATTGGTCAACTAGTCTGTTTATTAATCTTTAGGTTATACACAAGTTTCTAGGTCATTCTAAGTTCGTTTGAGTTGAATTGGATCAAGTTTGACCCGAAGTTGACTTTTATCAACTTGGTCAACTTGTAGGTCAACTCGACTAAACTAAGGTCTTTGGGTCGATCCTAATCTGTCCCAATACTCTAATGGTCACAACACTAACCTACAATCACATAAAACTATAGTCTATCCACCACTACCATATATATATATAAATATATATATATATATATATATATATATATATATATATATTTGGAGAAAAGGGAATTTTATTGATGTATAAGGCACAAAATGCCGAAGCTTAAACAAGAGGGGCGCAAAGCGTTGGCAAAAGAAAAGAAACGGCAAAGCAAGCCAACAAAACCGAAACAAGAAGACAGGAACTAATCTAGGGTCTCCCAGAACGTGGTCGTGGAGTGCTGTTTGCCATTGATTGTAAAAGTACAGAACAGTTTTATGGGAGGACTGAACTTAGACTCACAATACAAACTCGCTTGTACAAAGAAAGCCTAGGGACGAAAGCCTAGGTACAACAGACTAAGTACAATTGTTTATTTTAGATTCTGGGGGGTGACGATAGAGGCTCGGGAAGGCGACGGTAGCCTGCCTTACTCCTTGGACGATTGGTATGCAGCCTTGGCTCCAGAAGATTTGCTCGACGTTGAAGAAATGCTCTCTTTGCTCCCTCTCTGCTTTTTTCTCTAAGTCTTCTAATGCTCTCTGATCTCGAAAAGGGGTCTCTCTAGTCGTGCTCTCTCCGTTGTGCATATTGCCAGGGAATGTATATGTTGCAAGGGAATGGCACATTGCTATTTATAGGAATGGGGTGTGATCATTAGGGTTGCAATGATTGCTTTCTGGAGATGGCGGTGGCCTGTGGATTGGTCAATCTAGGCCATTAGTTTTGAGTGTGATGAATCTGGACCATTAAGTGTAGATTACACCAAATCTCATCAGCAATTAATGCTGATTGGAATAAATCTTCCTCATGATGATCTTCTGATGTCTGCGAATAAATTTGATTTATTCTCTTGCCACGTGTCCCAGATTATTGAGATTTGACCCAATCTCTGATTGCAACAAATCTGGGAAATTGATCGGCTTAGGACACGTGTCCTAGGAGCCACTTGGGGGATCTGAACCGCATGAAGATTGAGCCGCATAAGGTTTGGACCGCATAAGGTTTGGGCCACGTGTCAGGGCTACTTGGGTAGTGCCCCCCCTCGAACCTTTGAACCGTATGGAGATGATCATTGCGAGCCACATAAGGATGCATCCGCCTGAGCCGCATGGAAATGGTCCTCTTGAGCCACATAGGAAGGCCTCCGCTTGAGCCGCATGAGACTGTTTCGGCCTGAGCCGTATAGGACGGCTTTATTCTGAACCGTATGGGAAGTCTTCGCTCGAGCCGCATACGAACGCCCACGTAGCAAGGCCACGTAGCATTTTTATGGATCTCGGGGGATTGTGTCAGAGATCTCTTTCTCTTTCCTAGGGGTCTGTTATTATGACAGAGTCATAATTGCCTCTCTTGTGTCTGGGCTGTCACTTTTTTCAGAGTTGTCAGCCGCCAAAGTAATTAATGCAGCATAGGGCGGAGGGGAGCACTTTTATGCCACGTGTCTTCTGAGCCGCATGGGATGTCTTGGGCCGCATTGTCCCTTATACCGCATGACTTTCTGAGCCACATGGGCTTTATGAGCCGTATGGGGTTTCCTAGCCGCATGGATCATTTTCTATGCTTCTACAAGACCCCCTTCAAAGTTTTCAATTTACAAAATTGAAATACTTTGAATAAGAAGCATGGCTGTATATTCTTCTGGCCACATATGAAACCCTGACCGCATGGATATCTTGGCCGCATAGATTGTTCAGTCGCAGAGATGGTTCAGTCGCAGGGGACTGTTCAGCCGCATGGATGGCTTAGCCACAGTGGACTTTGGGCCACGTCATCATTGCCACGTATGGCAATCTTTGTATTAAATGTTGTTGATTTGCTGTCAGCTTTAAAGGCCACTTTTTGGTACGGGATCCGAGGAGTTTGGCCTTCATTTTTGGCGGCTCACCTTGATAACCGAAGAGTCGGTCTTCGTGTATGCACGGGGATCGAAACGCCTATTTTTGTTTATAAATATGGATGAGTACGGGCGGGGGGACTTCTTTACTTTCTCCTTCATTCAACTATTGCTGTCTTGCCTTTCTTTCCTCATTTCCCTTCTCCGATCGTCGGTTATGGCCCCCAAATCCTCTAGAGTCGCCTTTGCTGCTGCGAAGGGCAAGAAGGCGACTTCCTCGTTAGCCGTTGTTCCCGAAGTGCACCCTGATGTCCGTCCTGCCCTTAACGGTAAGGGTTGTATTTGGATACTTTGAATCTTAAGAATCTATGGCTCTGTTGCATACTCATGCACAAGCCTTCACCCAAGTTCGGCTATGATAGAGCCGTATATGCTGTATAGGCTGCATGACCCTCTCATATCCGAGCCGCATAGGAGATACCCTATGTTTGAGCCGCATGAGAGGGTTTTGAGCTGCATGAAGTCTCCCTTGAACGGAGCCGCATAAGCTTCTAACCGCATATGTTCGATTGATCCGCATACGCTTCTAACAGACTAATCCGTATAGCGCTTTCGTGCCACAAAAGATCTTTTGCTTATAACCGCATATGCTCGATTGATCCGCATAAGATATCAAACCAATGTCATATGGAACTCCCAAATTGATTTAGGCCGCATGAGGCTATGTTGGCTGAACCACATAAGCTCCCTCGGGGCCGTGCTACCTGGAACCCAATTACAATTGAGCCGCATAGGGCTTCGTTTGATTCGAGCCGCATAGGCTCGTAGGGACTTGAGTTCAGCAACCAACTTTTAATCCTGTTTCGTGTTGTCCTTTTTCAGTGAGCCTTCCAACCAACCCAGCATGAGAGCTTCTTGTGGGTTCAGCTCAATTTGCTGTGGGCGTGCGGCTCGACGGCTTAAGTCGATATATAGTGGATCAGCTTCCTACTAATGAACCTAGGGAGAGGGTGGCTATCATTAACAACTACACTTTCCACTTTCTCTGTTCCATGATGAATTCGGGAAGGCTGGACGGAGAATATCTGATACCGGCTTTTCTCTTTGGGGATGCCTTTTCCATAAAGAACTCCCGACTGCTGGATGTTTCTGAGAACTGAGATTTTTCTGTAGACGGAGTGGAGATCCATATCCCCGAGATGGAGCGGCATTATCCCCTCTCGTGGTTTAACATGGTACCGTTGGGCAGGACAATGGTGGGCTCTCTGACTCCCACCCAACCGGAAATATTTGTGGGCAACATCCACTACAACAGGCGTACCGGTTCAGTATGTGCGGGCAAGGATTCAGTTAGTCGGAGTGTGATGGGGCTGCTCCCTGGCACTTTTGTAAACGTGACTGGTCCTAACTTTACTTTTACTCGAGCTGATACTTTTTTGAATCAGCTCTCTCGCAAGGAGTCTTATCCTATGGGCAGGTTATCGTTGCTGAATTGGATAAACCCATTCCTACATGGGCTAATCTTACCTCGTGGATCCTGAGGAAATATGGGGAATCCCTTCGGGAAATTGACCTTTACTATGTCGTCCGGGGTACCTGTTACGGGTTGCCTATTAACAAGCCTTTGTTCATGGCCCTTTTGGAGCTGTATAACCGGCGTACGGGGACTTTCTTCGCGCCCGGGGGAGAGTTGGGACTTGCTCTCCATGAGATGCATGTTGTTTCTAAACTGCCATGGGGAGGCGAGTCTTTTGAAGTATACACTCCAACGAACGAGGAGTTCGAAGATCTGGAGCGACGATTCCCGGGTTTCGTTGCTGTGTATCGGGAACTTCTGTGCCACCATAGCATCTGCCACCAGGCTGCTATTAAAAAGAAGAATAGTTTGAAAGGGAACGCCCCCCATACCACGGCCTGGGTCGCGTATCTGTTCACATTACGTCCTTTCGGCCGGGTTTTTTCTCGGCATCCTCAAACCCAAACAGAGATAAGGGGCCTGAAGTTGAATGCAAAAAGGTCGAGGTCCAAACGCGACAGATTTGGGAGTCGTACTGACTTCTTCTGCTATTTCCACTACGGTACCCGGGAGATGTCTGAAAAAGCAGTTTTAGCCGGGTTCTTGATGTTGTAGCTACGGAATTGCGTAGTCTCAGGAGGGGCAGGTTCTATCGAAAGGATCAGCCGCCACTTCATCCTCCCGACGGTGAAGCTGGTCTTCAAAGTCAGGCTGGCCCTTCTTCCTGCTATGGTGTGTAGTATACACCATGGCCTCTGTGCCTTTTTGTCTAAAGTCATTGCTCGCGAGACGACGCTGGGCTTTGAGCAGATAGAACTACCATACCATTACCTCATGGGGTGGTTATTGATGCACTATCGGTCATTGATGAGGCCAGGAACTGATGAAGATGTTACTGTTGATGACGCCTTCCTTTTCCGATACCGTCATCAGCCTTGGAAGCACGATACCATGCCAGCTTGCCGGAGGGCGTTGGCGAGGGTTGATGGGCCTGAATTCTTTGTATCTCTTCCTGAATTTACTCCTAGAGAAGTGAGGGGAGTACATATTGACGGCGTTGATCCTCCCTAACTTTTATCTGAGAGGATGCTTCTTTGGCTGCCAATATTTGCCCTACGCACCTAGTATACCATTATCGAAATAACGTATACCTGGAGCCTTATTTGCCCAGTAGATTTTCCTGTCAATTTGGGTATAGTCAGATGTTTCTTGATTATCCCAGCGCTTACCTGGGCTTTGAGGGCAGCGTACTCGATGACATTCGGGCTTGGCATTATTACAACGCGGTCCATACCCGGGCTAGCTTCTCGGTCCCCGATACTAAGACAGCAGGGGATATTTTGTACATAGCGGCCCTTTATCATGTCGCAGCGAGCAAGACTCCTGTCGACTTTGATATAAATACTAGCTTCATTCCTGGCACTGGTTTGGCTGAGAAGCCAGAGGGATCCAAGAAGAGGAAGAGAAGGACGAACAAGGTTCCTGCGCCGGACTCAGAGTCCACTATGGCGGACGAGGAGGATGATGAACAAGACGCCAATTACTCGTTGCATTCTTCGGATGAGGAAGTTGGGAATCAGCCCCCTATTATGCCAGACGAAAGGGTGGCGGGTAAGCCGCCTACTTGGTCTGACGAGGTGGTAGAGGATCAACCATCTGCAGTGCCTGGCCCTTCGCGTAAGCGAAGCAGGCACGTGATTGCTGCTGACGGCCGAACCTACTTGTAAAACCCCTAAATTTCTACTATATTTTTTCGATTTTGGTACTGATTTAAAATTTGTATTGTACGTCGCATAATCCTATTGTACGTCACGCGCGACAGTTTGATTTTCAAAATTGCTCAACGAGTGCGAATATGTGCGAGCGTACATATTATTAGAAAAATATTTTATTTTATTTCAAAATATTATATAATTATTATTCTTGCTATAAAAAGCCTTTCGTTTTAGCAATTATTAATCATAAATAATATTTTATTATATACTAGGAAAGGCATGTATGCATTATTTGTGCATACATATATTTCGTAATTATTTATCTGTCTCTTTTAAATAAAAATATAATTTTCGAAATTTATTAAAATTAATATTTTATTATCCAAAAAGATATTTAAATATTTATCATTTTCGAAATTATTATTATAGGTATTTTGGAAAATACATTTTTGAATTATATTGGCGATTTAAATCATGATTTGATTCCATGAATTTATTTAAATAGTTAAATATTGAAGTTTGAATTATCCCATTTGATTTTGAGCTAAAAATTAAATTAGATTTAAAATTTGATTTGTATTTGGATTGGATTTAAATTGATTTAAATTAAATTATGAATATTCTATTTGGATTTAAACTATTCCAATTCATATCCAATTGGGTATTCCCACATCCTATATAAAGGCAGGTACTCCTTCAAAATTTTCTACCACAACACATCCAAAAATTTGTGCACCGTGTCTGTGTCCAAACCCCCATCCACAATAATTCTATTTTATACAAATACAATCTCTCTTCCCTTCTCCGACAACCCTAGAAATCCCCGCCATGTCTCGCAGGACACGACGATTCCCAAACCCCCTCGCCGCCATCAGCGACCGCAGCACCCCGACTCTGCCTCATTAAACCAACATCACCATCATCCCAGCCTTCCACCGCTCCCTGTCACGGCAGTCGTCCCTCCGCTTTCCTAATGGAACACCCAACCAACACCACCGACCACCGGTCATCGTCTCCGGCAATTCCTTCCCCGCCACCATCCCGAAAACCCCCAACAAAGAAAAAGGAATAGAGAGAATCCGAACCCTTACCTCCCTCATCGCCGTCGAAACCTCGGCCTCGCCTTGCCGCCCTCCGACCAGCGTCCGCCTCCTGGAGCTGGCATCCCCAGCATGCACCGAGTCCGCCGATGGGCCAACGCCCTTCCGCCGTTGCCTATTCCGACCTCCGCCGTGCGGGGCTCCCCACATCCGCCACTGCAAGCCCGTCCCCCTGCCTCGAACTCCGCCTCGCCTTCATAAACCCGAGACGGGTTTTCCCACGCCCTCTCGTTCCTCCGGAGCGCACCTCAGCTGGAGACCCGCGGCACTTCGGTCTCGTCCACAGTGAGCGCCGATCCGGCGGCCACCCCATCTAACCGGAGGGGCTCCATCGCCGCCTCCGAAGGAAGCCAGGCGCCACCACCGGAGCCGTTGAGTCTCGCCCAGGCGTCGCGGCGCAGCGCCGCCGTTTCCTTCATCCACCGTACCGCCCCCTTCATCCACCGTGTCAGCCTCCACCAAAACCCCCTTCGCCGCTCACTTCCACCGCCGTTCCGATCGCAGACCCGTCTCCGCGAGCCGTCCCCTCCTTCCCGAGACGCCGCCGCCGCGTTCCCGCCGAGCGACCGCTCTGACCACGGTGCCGACGCCGTTTTCTTCCCGCACTCTCCCTCTGTAAGTACAAAACCCTCTCTCTCTCTCTCTTCCTCACTTCGTCCGCACTCTCCCTCTTCTGTACAAATTGGGGGGGAGTAGCTGGAATGGGTTAAGGGGTTTATGTATAAATTATTTAGTATATTTATATATTTTAATTATTGTATTGAAAAGTAATTTTTGTCGAAGTTTTGAAAGATATTTCGTGATTATTTTGTTATAAAAAACTAGCATCAAATTAAATGATTTAAATATACTATTTAGTTTTTTAAAAATATTGTTTCGAATTTTATTATTTGAAATGTAAAATATGATGTTATTAAATTTGGTCTTTCAAACATTGGTCTCTAAAATGGTTTTGTCATAATTATTTTTGAATAATAAAAGGATTTTTTTCTATTCATTTTAAATAAAGATTTGATTTATAAAAAAATGTACTTTACATTATTTTGATAACATTAAGTATTATTTCAAAGCTATTATGTGTATCCCTTATTTGATTTGGATCTAAATTCATATGATTTAATTTACTTGATAATATCAAGTGTTGATTTAAATTGTTATTATTATCCATTAATAGATTATGACTAGATTAATTTGTATTTAAATTTTATTCGATTTATAACTAGATTTATCCTAGGAAATCCTAAGCCTTATCGATTAACACAAGCCATTGTCATCATCAACCATTGTGCACCGTGTCTGTGTCCGTGTCCATCCAGTTTATTCTATTACTTTTATTACATGTACAATTCTATCTTCCCCATGTCCGACACACCCAGACACATCCAAATTCCTACACTCTAATTCTTGTGTCCTTGTCTACATCCTGACACAGACAGTACAACCACAGAAATCAACCCTACCCCTAATTCGTCGGAGCTCCGACCACCCTCCCTGGGCATCGATACAGCCCCGTCTCTCCTCGGACACTACCAACTTCCACCACTCCCTGGAGCCAGCACCTCTACTGCTATTGTAACTCACAAGCCACCACCTACTCCACACCTCCGGCCATCATCGGCTTTCGGCATCTCCACCGCCCCGTCCTTCTATCCAACCTTGACCGCTGCCCGACCTCGGTCATTCCCACTAGGGGTGAGCGTCGGTATAATTGGTCGGTGCTTGGTCGAACTTTTCGGTATTTTTTTAAATCGGTATTTAAAAAATCAATACCAATATCATACCATTTAGAATCAATTTTTTTGGTTTTGGTTAAATCGGTATTCGATCGGTTTTTTTTCGATATCAGTATTTTACCAATTAACATTTGATCAATCAACACATTTAATATTGTAGAACCTCTTAACCTATAATATTTTTTAAACTTTTTTGCAAGCATTAAATTTCAAAGCTAAGTCTCTACCAACCAAATAATTAATCAAACTTATTAGAACAATATGTGACAAGTCGCAAACATCTAAAAATGAGCTTAAAAGATCGAACACGGTCACTAAGTTTAATCTTTAGTATAAGTTTAAGTAACCAAAATTAACTTCAAAATTCTATGAGAACACA
>JANAVB010038819.1:5270130-5327630 GCA_029216955.1 Iris pallida | reverse complement strand
TTGACCATGTGTCGAATGAGTGGACTGTCTTGATAGAGTGTAGCAGTGAACCAAGTATTAGAGTGGGTGTGTGAGTGTCTAAGTAAGTTAGAGTGTTCTTGTATCAGTACAGTCAATGTATTAGTAGGTTAGAGAGTGTTAGCATGTACCAGATAGGATATTCAATATGAGTATCCTAGTAGTTCCTGTTTTAGTGTTAGTTAAAGAGGGTGAGGGTATGTGTCAGTTAGAGTTTGGGGGTATCAGTTTAGGTGAAGTTAAATCAGTTTGGTATATGAGGGCTTTGTTGCAGGTAACAGTACCTGAAATGGGGATGCAGGCAGTGCAATGTACTGCACTACAGTTGGGGGCTTAACCTCCATCTTGACTGCTGTAGGTAGGGTGCCAAGGCTTGGCAACTTGGCCTATGAGCAGGCTAATGAGAGGGGGCTTAGCCCCTAGTAGGATCTGCATTAGCAGCAAGCATCATTAGCTTTGCAGCAGCAGCAAGGCTGCCTATGCAGTAGCAGCAGGGGATCCCTCCCCCTGTTTGATTGTGTACATATGCCATTTGGCCACTGTTCATGTCATGGTGTGTGTGAGTGTGTGTGTGGTGGTTTTATGAGGGATTTATCAAGGTTGAGGGTAATAATTGGATAGGTAGGAGATTTTCTATCTAGGTTAGGTAATAAGGATATTACCTATCCAAATAGATAAATAGGTAATGAGTGTTACCTAATCTATAGTCAAGGTAATGAATATACCTATCTAGTTAGGATAAGATATTACCTAGGGTAGGTAATGGACTAGTAGACAATATAGTTAAGGTAATAAGGGTTTACCTAGATATGTAGGTAAAGGGTATTTTATAGGTAATGGAAATGTAGGGTACATACCTAGGTAGGTAAGTATCTAATATAAGATATACATATATATAGATAATATTCTAAGTAGATAATAACATGAAATAGGTTCACCTAACCTAGATTGACTTGATTTGACTAAGGTTTGACCAAGATTGACCAGTTGAGCCAAAAGTCAACTTTAAGTCAATTTGACCCAGAATTGACCTGGATGACATATCACACACTAGAAAACCATGCTCAACACTATTAAACATCAATTAACAATATACATCTCATCTTTAGGTCTTGTGACACCACTTTGAGCCTCGATTTATATTGTCTGCTTAGGACCGCAGACGAGTACATTCTCTGATAGTTTTTATTGCTTTGATACTTTCTATATCTATTCAGTTGTAGTATTTTACTTGATTCCCGACATGAGAATACACGGACTAGTATACATTGGATCCCGTCATGAGATGTTATTCCCGGTTAACCTGGTATACTGGTACTTGTTTGATATTGTTTCTTGTACTTGTATAGACACCGATTTGGGAGGAGGTTGGCCCCCCTGCTTCTTGAATTCCGTGTCATAACGTGCCATGGTTGGATCCATTATACTATTCTGGGGATTGGGGAGTTATTAGAGTTTATGTGATCAAAACCCCACTTGTTTACTCGCTTGTGTAGAAGCATGAAAAAGTACAGACATATCAAAAGCACAGGTAGTGTTCTCGCTACACAAAGCTTCACAAAAGCGTAGGTACCCAAAAGCGGAGACAGAAGATCAGAAATCACAGTTCATAAAGAGTTCTTTATTAAATCATGTCTACAAGGATCTATTACATATTCATCATGATTACAAGAAAAAAGCTTCTTTATTTAAAATCATGCCTACAATCTATTACAGATTCATCATGAAAAGAACTAAAGCACCTAAAGATCTACAAGAGGGTTCATCTTCACAGACGCCATACAAGAGGGTTAATCTTCACAGACGCGTAGCTCCCTAGACGTGCAGTACTGTCAGAGCGAGCCACTTCCTGAAGTAGCTATTGGCCTGAGCAAGAACTCAACCCACAGCACAGGCTGTGCCACCGCCATTGAGCAGGGCAGAGCACAACTTGTGGCTCTTTGGATTGACAATCAATTCAAATCTGAAATCTTGGATCTCGAAGACCTCCAAGATGTTGTTCAGGTTCAAACTCCTCACTTTGAACAAACAAGTGCATCTCAGAACCCAGTAGCCGTTCTTCTACAAAGACGTAGCTTCTTTGAACGACCCACAACCAACGGTCGACTCATGCAAGGCCAATAGCCGTTCGAAGCTAAGTCGGGATCGAGCATGACGGTGGGAATGTTAAGTGACAAAAGACACAACCCTTCAGAAAAGCTTCCCTTTATATAGGGTGAGTGTGGTCCAACCCACATGCCACGTGGCCGTCGGTCAAAGACTCCCAAAATTAATGGGATGAACCTAGAACTCAGCATAATGAACCTCATTTAATAGGTTTATTTCGATTGAATCCTAGGCCACTAACTTCTTGGAATTCCCCAAAATGATGGCGATAATTAGAGAAGAGGGTGACCGACTCAAGAGCAGCCATTAATTGCTCTTAAAATACTTTGACAGATACTAGCTCCTTCGACTTAGAAGCACAGCCAGCCCATAGCGCCCTGGCATCAACCCAAAAGCACAGTGGCTTTGAAACCTAGTCTACTCGTCGCCCAAAAGCGCAGTGGCTCCTTTGATTTCAAGATCGAGTCTACTCGTCACCCAAAAGTGCAGTGGCTCAGACCTAGTCTACTCGTCGCCCAGTAACTCCGTCGTCTTCGAAACACAAGTCTACTGCTCGCTCTCAAGCATAGTGACTCCGTTTCCCAAAGCATAAGTCTACTCGTCGCCTTAAAGCACAATAACTTCATCGCCTGAAGCACAAGTCCACTTGTCGCCCTAAAAGTGTAGTGACTCCATCGTTCGAAGCACAGTCGCCTCGTCGTTCTAAAACTGCAGTGACTCCATCGCCCGAAGAACAGTCTACTCGTAGCCCAGGAGTGCAGTGACATAAAAGCTTTGCCAGAAGCGCAGGTGGCATGGTTCCACGGGTATCTTTTCAGATAGTACTCGAATTAGTTTATTTAAACCACTGCTCTTAAGATATAACAGAGTTCGATTCTGTTGATAAGAGCCCTATCCTATCGGTTTGTTTAAACCACAGATAAGGATAGACTTTGTTCTCATAAACGAGGGCCATATCCAATCGGTTTGTTTAAACCAATGGCCCCCTAAGATAAGACAAAATCCAACCTCGGAGATAGGAACAAAATCTGCTTTGGTTCATCCGATCAACAATAAATACATGCCACGTGTCGTTTATTCAGTTCTTGATAATTCCCCCAAAGATCTTGATAAAAGAGAATCCCAGCGTCTTCCACATGTCAGCTCAGCAGCAGCCCCCACCGTGCAACCTCGAGATTCTTTCGTATCTCTACGTACAGTGTTCCTGCACAATCCTTATGCACATCGCATATATGCTCCCCTATAAATGGAAGGAGTTTTCCTTCGATAAAGAGGCTTCGAAATCTTCAACTTCGATACCCTCTTGATTGGCAACCCTAGAGTTTCAATCATCAGCACCAGAAAGCCAAAGCAAGTTCAACTCGTCGTTAGATCGTCAACGGAGTAAAGGAGCCGCTGCAGTGCTCGATCTCCAACGTCACACTTTTTCAAAAATTTTGTACTTAGATCTCCTGTATAGTAATCGATTGTACTCTTTTTACGTTTAATATACAAAAAGTTCATATAATCTTTTTTCATGGCAAACAAGATGACGACTCTGCTGGAGACTTCCTTCTCCTCCATCGAGAAGGTGGTGATGCAATCTGATAATAACTTGCTGGGATCTTTCCAGAAGACGTTGGTCGTACATTTTGAAAAAAACAAGCTTTTGAAGATCTTCTTTCTGAGGAGAAGTCGAGTCCACGATTTGTAAACCGAAGAAGACTCGATGCACCTGGGTGCCGAAGGCGACTGCGACGAACAACACGACGAAGGGGACTGCGCTCTAGAACCCCCTAACCGACGAAGCCCCGAAGAAGATTTTGGCTCTTGCTGACATGCCGCCTCGCTCAGTTCCTACTTTGGGAAATACAGCGAGGAGTACAGCTCCTCTATGGTGGGCCTGACGAAGGCACAACGCTGGAAGAAGCGTACAATGACCCACCTGTGGAGGGAGGAAATTATACAGCCGAGGACTTATGTCTTTGACAGAATCGCCTACCCATTGGGTAAGGCTATATTGGATTCTGAATGTTACGCACCTTCTAGGGGTAACACAATGAAATCTAAGGCAACACGTGCCATACACGGCCAAAGTGCTATGTCAACCACTTTGTTGGACTCTGAATACTACGCACCTTCTAGGGGTAGTAGGAAGAAATCCAAGGCAGCATTCGCATCACGCAATCAAAGTGCTATGCCGACAGCAGACCAAAGGCCCGCGTTGACAGTCACGTGTGCAGCGAATGGAAAGCTGTTCAAAATTGGTCTGAGTACTTCTATGCCTCGACCAGTAAAACTTTGCTGTCACTTGTGCGCTCATGCGCATGTTTCAAGCCAGGGGTACCTACCATCGAGTTAGACTCGTGCGAACAGTGTTTCTGTAAGCATGGAAGGAGTCTACCTCGTTAGTAACTCTCCGATCAGGACCTGAGCGTACTTTACGTGCAGGAACTCAAAAGAGGGAAGCTATCTTCGTATCCTCACTCCTGTGCGTAGCTTCCCTGCACGCACGAAAGGAGTGTAGGGTTGGAGACTCCAATAACTCCCCGCAAACGTAAACTGAGGGAGGGATCTACGGTGCAGTGTATGTCTAAATCAAGGCACAACTGCACGCAGATCACCATCAACTGCTGCTGTTGCTAAACAGCCACATTGCCACCAAAGGGGCGATCCGTCTTCCAAAGACTACAACAAGTGGCATCCGACGAAGAGAAGAATGAACTCCGTGTTGCTTCATGCAACGCGACATGGGTTTTTTCGTCTCTCAAGAAGCTTCCCAAGAACCCTCCTATTTTGGCTAACAAGCCAAAGAACTGGCCTGGGGGTAGCAAGACGACAGTACCCAGTACGGGTGTTTTCCAAGGCACGTGTGCCAGATCTGGATCCTTGTCGTAGGGAGATGATGCTGCAGCTGGGGGCAGCTAACCCCCTACCGTTCACGACAATCTATCTTTCCAATCCAATGAGGGGTTGTATGTCACAGATACCTCTACAGGCGCAGGTAGCCAAAATGTTGGGGGTAGCAATTACAACGAGTTAGAAGATGATTGCAATCTACCAGTTTACCCTCAAGACGACGAGACTCAACCCTCTGAACCGGAGAGCGAAAGATCCACCGTCCCTTGTACCCACCCGCACATGGTGTCCGTGTTTATGGCCGAAGGTGACAACAACACGGAAAGCAGCGAAGGCTCTAATCAGCAGAAACGTATAGTGGTTCTCGAGGAGAGCCTAAACACGTTAAATATTACTATGAAGTCCTTAGCTTATGTTGTCCTGGTGTAACTCCACCTTCCTGTTTTGAGAAATAACTTTGATTTTTAAAAGCATTTGTAATATTAATAATAGCTTGATTGATTAAGTTTAAAATAATAAGTTTTGATTTTAAATAATAAATTTGGTGATTGATATTTTGGAGGGAAATTAGTTGGACAAAATTAATTTTTTAAAATTTTGAAAGTTTGTTATAACAAACTTTGGGGCCGACTCTTTAGTTTTCTAACTGTTTTTCAAACAATTCTGCAATTTTCGAAAAGGGGGAGGGGATTTTTATAAAAATCTCTGAGCGGAGGGACTTGTACAAAATTATGATTGAACGGACGGGGTTTTTTGATAAAATTTCATTCTTTTCTTTAAAACCGATCAGGAGGAGAGAGAGAGTAACTCTTTTCATTTTATTTTCTTCTGGGTTCTTCTCTGTTCCCCAAAAATTTTCTCCGACCCTTGCTCCGGCGAGATGGTGAGGAAGACGACTTCGACAACGAGTCTCCGTTCCCTCGGCTATAGCGTCTAGGCGGCCTTCTTCTTCACTGACGGCGACCAACTCCCGAGCGACAGCGATGGAGTTCCACTTCCGGCGACCAACTCTCCATTCCTCGAGCGTGCAGGTCGGCGACGGCGACTACTGATGGTCGGCGGTCATCCTCCGAGTGCAGCGCTTCCTTCGATTGGCAGTAACCGCGGGTTTTCTTTAGTCTTCTTCTTCCAGTAACTGAGATCGACGAATCTTCATCGAACTCGCGAGCAATGGACCCCGATTAGTGAGTCTGTGACCATTTTCTCCCTCCTTTGTTCAATTTGTGGATCGATTTTCGTATTGACCTGAATTTTAATCGATCGGCTCGATCTAGGAGACTGTTTGGATCGTTGACGATTCTAATATCGTCTATGAACTCGAATGGGTCGCTCAAGTTTTTGACCTTCTGCTCAACGAACTCGACTGAGGTGAGCCGATTTGATTTCGGATTTCATATTTTTGAAAATTTTGATTTATCACTGAGTTTTCGGGAATTTGAAGTTTGAATCATTTTAGATCAATTGGATCTCTGGTCTTTTCGTTTCTCATAAATCCTTACATATTTTTTAGAATTCGATCAATTTACTTTGAGCTGAAATTCTATACAAATTCAAATCCTCAACTTAGATTCGGTAAGAAATTGATTACAATTTGAATTTTTGAGTTCAGTGGAAATTTCGTAGTCTGGAATTGGATTGATGAAGCAATTCGTGGGAATCTGAACAATTTCTATTTTCTCTTTGATTGTGGGAACAAAGGAATTCAAGGATCAGTTTGTAGCCGCTGACCGTTACGTGTTCGACGTTTTGTCTGAGCCTGCGACACAGCAGTGAACGGGACACATTAGGCCGTGTCTGCTTCGTGAGAGTGTCTTGATCCCATCTGGACTCAGCACTATCAGGTACTAATATGTCCTCTTTATTTACTCTTGGTTAGTCAATAGTGAATAATGGAGTTTAGTTCGGGTTGTAGTCAGTGTAGGAGCGGTCGTGTCCGTGTCCAGATGAATGAGATGCGGGGAGTTCGAATTGATGAATTTCAATTGTACCTGGCAATCGTGTCCGAGTTTTGAAGTTGTGTGTCCAGATCGGTTCGTGTGCGTGTGCGTGTGTCCAGTGCTGTTGTATCCATGCAGTGTGCGTTGATGCAGGAATGGGTGCGGAACTCTTCTGGGTTGGAGCAGTGATTGTTTCTTTATTTTTTTTTTCAATTCTCGATTTGGTTGTATAATTATTTTCTTTGATTTTCCTTTTCATTTGTCTGTATATTTTAGTTTGGTTGTGGTAGCCGTTATGTCCAAGTCAGAGTTCTGTATAACCCTTGCTGGTGTTTGGTTACGATTAGTATGGTGAAGTAGGCTTCGCTAGTGGATGTACTAATCATATGGACCTGGAATTGTGACCATTGGGTTCGGCCTAATGAGTAGGCTTAGTGAGTTGCTTTCATTTGGTACAGGAGGATTGTTAGCCTGGGTAGTTGGTTGGAACAACCTTTGGCATTGCAACTCTGGGAAGAGTTCAATAATTTCAATTATAGATATTGGTGTTAATTTCTAAGTTGTGTAACTATAGAGCTTTATTTACCAGTACTTAAGCTTGTGAGTTAGATAGAGTAATGCTAGGCTAACTAATGTTTTTCTCCGACAAATTATGCCTTAACTATTTTCTAAATTATTCTTTACCATTTTTTTTACTATAAAAGAGAGAGAGAGAGGGACTATTAGTATGTTTTCATCAAGTGTTGTAGTGTTATACTAGTAGTCCTATAAAAGACTAGATTAACATATTATAACCTGTAATAGTTACAATATTTTACTAAAGCCTTTCTTTAGCTAAACTTCAGTTAATCTAGGTTAGAAACAATATCTAAAGGAAACTCTTTTAGAATTAACCAACTTGTACCAAATTAACAGGAGGACATCTAGCTCCGATCTTCACCCGTACTTTCCTGGAGCAAGGCAAGTACACTCTACGGTCTTGTACATTTTATTATATCATGTGCTTTCTTGATGACACACTGTGACACGACATGTTTTTCTGGTGCTCATGTTCCTTGTTCTTATTACTTGTACCTGGGGAGGGAAAATATACTATTTATATGACCAAACCCAAGAAACAACTCAGGTGTGTTTAGCTTAGACCCCGCATCGTGCACGCGGGTCCTAAGCCGTACCATTCATGTGCTTTCATGTACTTTCATGTGCTTTCATGTGTTTACCCCTAGCTGGTCACATAATTTGTTATATTTCAAATATTGTACACACATGCTCAGGAGATATATCATGTACTTAGTTCCTATGATTCCTGAGATACAATGTTCTTTCATGTTCTTACATACCATGTTCTTTCATGTACTTATACACCATGTTTTTTCTTGTACTTTGCATACCATGTTTCCTTGTACTTTCATATCATAATGTCTTGTTCATTACCTAGAACTGTACTTTGCTCCGCTCATGAATAGGATATGTTGCAGGTGAGTTGGAGGCCCTGTGCGGCACTTATTATGGCCGAAAGCCAGTTGATGCAGTAGAGCTAGCTGGAGTTGCTCTCGACTTAGAGGCTGCAAAAGCCTAGAGCTTTACCATTAGCACTTTACATTTTTCATGTATTTTGAGACTAGTAGACTCTATCTTTCATTTTGCTAGAATGTAATAAATTCTGAGACTTGTACGTTACTCTGGGTTTGGGATACATTTATAGATGCTGTGATTTCATACTTGTTCATGATTATCTGGTTAGATTTCCCTAGTTGGTACAGCTTACTTCATCGTGTCCAACGATGAAGGCTGGGCGTGTCCGACTCGTGTCCGATTATTCGGGAGCGGGTCGTGACATGTTTTTAGTGGTGGCCCATGCAGGTCTTTTCTAATGGTACTTAGGTCATAGGGTACTATTGGGGGACTTGATTACACTAGGGAAACTTGGTTACATTATAGGAAAAATCGGGAAATAAGGGTATATCAGGTTTATAACGTGCTTTGATATTATAAAAATATTGTTTATTAGGTTTTAGGGTTTGTCAATCAACAAAGTTTTCTTTCTATTACAGGATGGTCAATACGAGGAAGACCGCAGATCAGCCCGGAGTTACAGGCAGTTCGGATCAGCCCACACCAGACGTTTCAGCAGATCAGCTTCCACTACCGCCTCCGATCTTTCCGCCGCTACCCTTGACGATGATGTTTGACGGCGCCCAGGTGATGGCTATGTTCCAGCAGTTTATGGAGGCCCAGAATCACCAGGCTGCGCAGTTCAGAGAGGCTCAGAGTCAGCAGGCCGTACAGTTAAGAGCGACTGTCGTCGACGGACTCGGGACCAGAGAGCCGGCAGCATCAGCTCCAGCAGCACGTATAGCTCCAGCAGTACCGAGACCAGGGACAGCCAAGGAGTACCAGAATCTCTCCCCGTTGGATTTCTGGGGCGACAAAGGGATCGTCTATGCAGACGAATGGCTGGAGAATGCGGAGAGGACCTTGAAGATGGCACAGATTTTGGATAACCTGAAGGTGGAGGTGGCTAGTATGCGACTCTTTGATTTGGCCAGAGCTTGGTACCGGGAGGAGCCCCAGTTGGCAAAGCCCTAGGTGTCTTGGGCAGATTTGAAAACTCTGTTCAAGGAGAAGTTTTTCCCCGATGTAGAGCGGGATGAGCTGAGAATACAGTTCGAGATGCTGCAGCAGGGGACTATGACGGTTGCACAGTACACTTCAGAGTTTACTAGGCTCAGCAGGTTCGCAGAGAACCTAGTCAGAGCACCGGAGGACAGAGCTTAGAGATTCAAGAAGTGTCTCACCAGGGAGCTACGATACGCGATGGCAATTAGTCAGGCAACGATATATGCGAGCATCCTCAAGATTGCTCAGACTATAAAGAAGGAGGCAGATCCAAAACTGAAGAGGGACCGGGACATGGGCAGTAGCAGTTTCCAGGCACCAGCGAAGAGGGTCCAGACTCAGATCCAGGAGAGGCCACAGCAGCAGCAGTAACATCACCGTCTAGCCAGAGCTCCTATACATCAGCATCAGAGACATCATCTGGCGACTAGTTGTGCCTTTTATCATCGCCTCGGACACCAGATCGACGAGTGCTACAAGAGGCTGGGACTTTGTCTCTTTTACGGATCAGATGCACATCAGATGAGGGACTGCACTCAGGCTACAGCTCGACTAGCAGGAGGATCCCGAGGAGTTGGAGGACCACTACCTGCACCACCTAGAGCATTACCAGTTATACCACAGAGGGGACTGGCTTTACCCACTCAGCAATAGCAGTTTGCACAGCATCAGCAGAGGGGAGGACAGCAGCAGGGACGTGCTTATGTCATGGCTGCAGTTGAGGAGGACGAGGCAGTGCCAGATGTGATCACAGGTTCTATACTTTTACATTTTTTTCTTGCCATTACATTGTTTGATTCTGGAGCCACACATAGCTTTGTATCTTATAAGTTTCTGCATAGACACGGCTTCACACCTAAGCTCACTAGGAGGAACTGTCGGATTATGACAGGAGAAGGGGTAGTGCCAGTCTGTGAGATGGTGGAATGCCTTATCACTATTGTTGAAAGGGAGATTAGGGCTCGACTTGTAGTGATGCTATTGCCCGGATTTGATATAGTCCTCGGCATCGACTGGATGAGCGAGCAGTTTGCCGTAATAGACTGCCATGAGGGAAGGTGATCTTCAGCCCGCCAGGAGTTCCACCGTTCGAGATCCGCAGACGAGTTGCAGAGAGGCCAGAGGGAGTCTACTTTGGAGCTGTTGCAGAGGACCAGGAGTTGCCGCATCCACTTATCGCAGAGTTTTTCGACGTCTTCCCCGAGGAGTTGCCAGGATTGCCACCAGATCAAGATGTGGAGTTCAGCATCGACCTAGTGCCCAGGTCAGCACCGAAGTCCCAACATTGCTACAAGATCAACCCGAAGGAAGCTGCAGAGTTGAAGGCTCAGATTGATGAGTTGGAGGGCAAGAGTTTTATTCGGTCCAGTGCTTCACCCTGGGGAGCACCGGTACTCTTCGTGCCCAAGAAGGATAGGACTGTGAGGATGTGTATTGATTACCGTGCACTCAATAACATCACCATCAAGAATAAATACCCTTTGCCGCAGATTGATGAGCTGTTTGGCCAGCTTAGTGGAGCGAAGGTCTTTTCCAAGATTGACCTTCGGTCGGGGTATCATCAGATGAAGGTTCGGGAGCAGGATATTCCGAAGACAGCTTTCAACACCCGATACGGCCAGTATAAGTTTTTGGTGATGTCGTTCGGATCAACAATGCCCCAGCAGTGTTTATGAACTTGATGAATAAAGTTTTTCACAAGTATATGGACAAGTTTGTCGTAGTCTTTATTGACGACATTCTGATATATTCGAAGACCGAGGAGGAGCATGTGGAGCACCTGCGGATCGTGTTAGAGATTTTACGGAAGGAGAAGCTGTACGAAAAACTCTCAAAGTGTAAGTTTTTCTTGGACATAGTGGAGTTCCTAGGGCATGTGGTGACTGGTGAGGGGATTTCTGTGGATCCTAAGAAGATTGAAGCAGTAGAAGCATGGGCACCTCCCAAGTCAGTAGCTGAGATTCGTAGTTTCCTGGGGCTAGCAGGATACTACATGAAGTTTGTGAAGGATTTTGCCAGGATAGCGGAGCCTATGACAAAGCTTACGCGGAAGGACGAGGAGTTTATTTGGAGCGATGCCTGCCAGTCAGCATTTAAAGAATTGAAGAGAAGACTCACGACAGCACCAGTTCTAGCTTTGCCATCTGGATCAGGAGGATTCGTCATCTACAGTGGTGCTTCAGGAAAAGGTTTGGGATGTATGCTTGAGCAGAACAAGAGGGTCATTGCTTATGCTTCTAGACAGTTGAGGCCTCATGAGAAGAATTATCCTACACATGACTTGGAACTTGCAGCAGTCATTTTTGCCTTGAAACTGTAGAAGCACTATTTGTATGGGGAGAGAGTGGACATCTTCACAGACCATAAAGGCCTGAAGTATGTTTTTACTCAGAAGGAGCTGAATATGAGACAGCACAGATGGTTGGAACTCATGAAAGTTTTTGACATCAATCTGCAGTACCACCCTGGGAAGGCAAATGTGGTAGCAGATGCTCTTAGTCGATATCCTATTGCTATATATCTCACTATGGACCGACATCTACTAGAGGATCTTGAGAGCCTTGGGATCGAGATTGTTCTACCAGGAGTAGGAGGACAGCTGATGCACATACAGATACAGTCAGGACTGTTAGAGAAGATCAAGGAGACCCAGTTTCTTGATGAGGGACTCCGATGTCTTAGAGCTCAGGCGGAGGCAAGATTACTTGACGACTTCACTATTGCGGAGGATGGATCCCTGAGGTACGGGAACCAGTTGTGTGTGCCCAAGGATCTGCGGGAGAAAGTGATAAAGAAAGCCCACCAGTCGCAGTATTCTATTCATCCTGGGTCTAGCAAGATGTGCAAGGATCTGCGAGAGTATGTTTGGTGGTATGGAATGAAGAAAGAGATTGCCAGATTTGTTTCCAGATGCCTTGTGTGCCATCAAGTCAAGGCGGAGCGCCAGAGACCAGCAGGATTACTCCAGCCTTTACCTATACCGGAATGGAAGTGGGAACATATCACCATGGACTTTGTCTCTGGATTATCGCGTACGTCCAGTGGCAAGGATGCTATTTTGGTTATCGTGGACAGACTGACGAAGTCTGCTCATTTCATTCCGTTCAAGGTTGGGCTGTCGACTGAGAAGCTTGCAGACCTCTACATGCGGCAGATTGTACAGATTCACGGAGTACCAGTGAGCATCATTTCAGACAGAGACATCCGCTTCACATCACACTTCTAGAGGAGTCTACAGCTGAGTTTGGGGTTGCAGTTGAAGTTCAGCACTGCTTATCATCCATAGACGGACGGACAGTCCAAGAGGACCATTCAGACGCTGGAGGACATGCTGCGGGTTTGCGCACTTGATTTTGGCGGGTCGTAGGAGGATCATTTGCATCTATTAGAGTTTGCCTATAACAACAGTTATCAGGCTAGCATCGAGATGACCCCGTTCAAGGTACTGTATGGGCGGAGATGTCGTACGCCTCCATTTTGGGATGACGTTCGTGAGAGAGTTTTGCTTGGGCCAGAGATGGTGGTAGACTCAGCTGAGAAAGTCAGACTGATCAGGGAGCATCTCAGAATTGCTCAGGATCGACAGAAGCACTGGGCAGACAGTAGCAGACGGCCACTGGAGTTCGCGGTTGGAGATAGAGTGTTTCTGAAGATCTCGTCGACTAAGGGTGTCATTCGTTTTGGCAGAGGCAGGAAGCTCAGTCCGAGGTACATCGGGCCTTTCAACGTGACTGCGCGGATTGGCGATGTGGCATATCGACTAGCGCTTCCAGCTAGCTTGGAGGGAGTGCACGATGTTTCCCACGTGTCTCAACTTCGACACTACATTCTGGACCCGAGCCATGTGGTGGACTTTTCAGAGCTAGAGGTGGGTCCGAGATTGACTTACGAGGAACAGCCAATAGAGATTCTTGATCGGAGGAAGAAGCGCTTACGGAACCAGACTATTCTACTTGTTCGCGTCATGTGGAGACACCACTCTCCGGAAGAGTCCATATGGGAGCACGAGGACGAGATGCGGGAGTGCTATCCCAGTTTGTTTGTTTGAGTGTACTTTGATATTGAAATTTTAAATACAATAAAGATGAACTGTGTTTGAACCTTCTTGAGATTTTGCTTTGAGACTGTTTTGTTTGTCTCTCGAATTTCGAGGACGAAACTATTTTTAGGGGGGGGGAGATTTGTAACTCCACCTCCCTGTTTTGAGAAATAACTTTGATTTTTAAAAGCATTTGTAATATTAATAGTTTGATTGATTAAGTTTAAAATAATAAGTTTTGATTTTAAATAATAAATTTGGTGATTGATATTTTGGAGGGAAATTAGTTGGACAAAATTGAATTTTTAAAATTTTGAAAGTTTGTTATAACAAACTATGGGGCCCACTCTTTAGTTTTCTAACTGTTTTTCAAACAATTCTGCAATTTTCGAAAAGGGGGAGGGGATTTTTATAAAAATCTCTGAGCGGAGGGACTTGTACAAAATCATGATTGAGCGGAGGGTTTATTTTGATAAAATTTCATTCTTTTCTTTAAAACCGACCAGGAGGAGAGAGAGTAACTCTTCTCATTTTATTTTCTTCTGGGTTCTTCTCTCTTCCCCAAAAATTTTCTCCGACCCTTGCTCCGGCGACGATGGTGAGGACGACGACTTCGACAATGAGTCTCCGTTCCCTCGGCTACAGCGTCTAGGCGGCCTTCTTCTCCACTGACAGCGACCAACTCCCGAGCGACAGTGATGGAGTTCCACTTCTGGCGACCAACTCTCCATTCCTCGAGCGTGCAGATCGGCGACGGCGACTATTGATGGTCGGCGGTCATCCTCCGAGTGCAGCGCTTCCTTCAATCGGCAGTAACCGCGAGTTTTCTTTAGTCTTCTTCTTCCAGTAACTGAGATCGATGAATCTTCGTCGAACTCGCAAGCAGCGGACCCCGATTGGTGAGTCTGTGACCATTTTCTCCCTCATTTGTTCAATTTGTGGATCGATTTTCGTATTGACCTAAATTTTAATCGATCGGCTCGATCTAGGAGACTGTTTGGATCGTTGACGATTCTAATCTCATCCACGAACTCGGATGGATCGCTCAAGTTTTTGACCTTCTGCTCAACAAACTCGACCGAGGTGAGCCGATTTGATTTCAGATTTCATATTTTTGAAAATTTCGATTTATCACTGAGTTTTCGGGAATTTGAAGTTTGAATCATTTTAGATCAATTGGATCTCTGATCTCTTCATTTCTCATAAATCCTTACATATTTTTTAGAATTTGATCAATTTACTTTGAGCTGATATTCTATACAAATTCAAATCCTCAACTTAGATTCGATAAGAAATTGATTTCGATTTGTCAATTTGAATTTCTGAGTTCAGTAGAAATTTCGTAGTCTGGAATAGGATTGATGAAGCAATTCGTGGGAATCTGAACAATTTTTATTTTCTCTTTGATTGTGGGAATAGAGGAATTCAAGGATCAGTTTGTAGCCGCTGACCGTTACGTGTTCGAAGTTTTGTCCGAGCCTGCGACATAGCAGTGAACGGGACACGTTAGGCCGTGTCTGCTTCGTGAGAGTGTCGTAATCCCATATGGACTCAGCACCATCGGGTACTAATATGTCCTCTTTGTTAATCAATAGTGAATAATGGAGTTTAGTTCGGGTTGCAGTCAGTGTAGGAGCGGTCGTGTCCGTGTCCAGATGAATGGGATGCGGGGAGTTCGAATTGATGAATTTCAATTGTACCTGGCAATCGTGTCCGAGTTTTGAAGTTGTGTGTCCAGATCGGTTCGTGTGCGTGTGTCCAATGCTGTTATATCCACGCAATGTGCGTTGATGCAGGAATGGGTGCGAAACTCTTCTGGGTTGGAGCAGTGATTGTTTCTTTGTTTTTTTTTTTCAATTCTCGATTTGGTTGTATAATTATTTTCTTTGATTTTCCTTCTCATTTGTCTGTATATTTTAGTTTGGTTGTGGTAGCCATTATGTCCAAGTCAAAGTTCTGTATAACCCTTGCTGGTGTTTGGTCAAGAGTAGTATGGTGAAGTGGGCTTGGCTAGTGGATGTACTAATCATATGGACCTGGAATTGTGACCATTGGGTTCGGCCTAATGAGTAGGCTTAGTGAGTTGCTTTCATTTAGTACAGGAGGATTGTTAGCCTGGGTAGTTTGCTTGGAACAACCTTTGGCATTGCAACTCTGGGTAGAGTTCAATAGTTTCAATTATAGATATTGGTGTTAATTTCTAAGTTGTGTAACTATAGAGCTTTATTTACCAGTACTTAAGCTTGTGAGTTAGCTAGAGTAATGCTAGGCTAACTAATATTTTTCTCCGACAAATTATGCCTTAACTATTTTCTAAATTATTCTTTACCATTTTTTTTACTATAAAAAGAGAGAGAGAGAGGGACTATTAGTATGTTTTCATCAAGTGTTGTAGTGTTATACTAGTAGTCCTATAAAAGACTAGATTAACATATTATAACCTATAGTAGTTACAATATTTTACTATAGCCTTTCTTTAGCTAAACTTCAGTTAATCTAGGTTAGAAACAATATCTAATGGAAACTCTTTTAGAATTAACCAACTTGTACCAAATTAACAGGAGGACATCTAGCTCCGATCTTCACCCGTACTTTCCTGGAGCAAGGCAAGTACACTCTACGGTCTTGTACATTTCATTATATCATGTGCTTCCTTGATGACACACTGTGACACGACATGTTTTTCTGGTGCTCATGTTCCTTGTTCTTGTTACTTGTACCTGGGGAGGGGAAATATACTATTTATGTGACCAAACCCAAGAAACAACTCATGTGTGTTTAGCTTAGACCCCGCATCATGCACGCGGGTCCTAAGCCATACCATTCATGTGCTTTCATGTGTTTACCCCTAGCCGGTCACATACTTAGTTATATTTCAAATATTGTACACACATGTTCAGGAGATATATCATGTACTTAGTTCCTATGATTCCTGATATACCATGTTCTTTCATGTTCTTACATACCATGTTCTTTTATGTACTTATTCACCATGTTCTTTCTTGTACTTTATATTCCATGTTTTCTTGTACTTTCATATCATGATGTCTTGTTCATTATCTAGAACTGTACTTTGCTCCACTCATGAATATGATATGTTGCAGGTGAGTTGGAGGCCCTGTGCGACACTTATTATGGCCGAGAGCCAGTTGATGCAGGAGAGCTAGCTGGAGTTGCTCTCGACTTAGAAGCTGCAGAAGCCTAGAGCTTTACCATTAGCACTTTACATTTTCCATGTATTTTAGACTCTATCTTTCATTTTGCTGGAATATAATAAATTCTGAGACTTGTACTTTACTCTGGGTTTGGGATACATTTATAGATGCTGTGATGTCATACTGGTTCATAATTATTTGGTTAGATTTCCCTAGTTGTTACAGCTTACTTCATCGTGTCCAACGATGAAGGCTGGGCGTGTTCGACTCGTGTCCGATTATTCGGGAGCGGATCGTGACACCTGGAGATCAAGGAGAGATTGACCCCCACTATCTCCACTCCTGCTCTAGACCCAGCGGCTAACGGTGGGTCCAATATGCTTCCCATCGCGAGCCAAACAGTGCCAGCATCATCTACTCCATTGACAATTGGGCCTACAACGTCGAATGAAATACAACAGTCCATCAAAGAGTTGTACGCTCGCTATGACGCAAAAAAAGCGAGCAACACTCCAAAAGATGGGGATTCGGCAGCCATATCCGGCCGAATAGGATAATATGATCTATCCTTCCAAATATAATCCACAGACACTCACGCCGTTCGATGCGAAGGAGTCTCTCCGCCGATACTTGAGGTACTTCGCCTCAGTAACGGGACATCTGCCAAAGGATGACGTGCTCCTTACCAACATATTCGTAGGAGCCCTGCAGGGGGTGGCCTACGAATGGTTTTGCAGCCTTTTGGACAACTAAATTTTATCCTTCGAAGACTTGAAGAACCTATTCCTCAATCGATTCTACGAAGGAGGAATGGACATGACGATGTCGACTCTCATGGACATCGTTCAGAAGGAGAAAGAGCCGGTGCGCGCATACATTGAGCACTTCCGTCAGGTCGCTTTGAGGTTACCTCCTGGTATACCTGAGCCCATGCTTATGGACTCCTATCGCAAGAACATGCTTCATGCAATCAAGTTATGGCACAGTGCTCCATGCGTAGAGTGGACGCCTTTCATCATAGAGGCGGATGTACCTTAAAAAAGTACATGATGCACAATTATTGGGACTGAACTTCTCCCCTCTCGAAGATAAAGGAAAGCGCTCATCCGGCAACAAAGACGGAAAAGGGAAGCAAGCCATGACCGTCAATATCTCCAAAGGTTTGCTATCAGCGAACCCGAAGCCAACCGAAGCACAGAGGCCGAAAAAGACCTACTCTTTCAATGACGAAGACACACTAGAACTCTTCGATATGTTAGCAAAGAGTGGCAAACTTCGTCTCTCGCCTCCTAAGCGTCCCAATGAAGTGGAAAAGGTAGATAATCCAAAATACTGCCATACCACCAGTATGCCCACCATTCGACACGTGATTGTTACGTGTTGAAGAGATAAATCATCTACACTAAAATCATCTCGTTCGACTACGATAAAAAGACTGTTACAGCCAACATGGTCACTCTCCAGTTCAGAAGTTTTTCGAGAATAGAGGCTCAAGACGATGTAGTCCCCATCCCGAGAGCAACGATGAAAGTAGTCAATCTTCCACCGGCCCGTGACAACGCCCAAGGCCTCATTCTATTTACGACACCGCAAAGCGAAGTAATGTGGATCCACCCTGATCTCACCCCTGACATGATGGTGCCTGCAGCGCGCTTTGTCAAGGGAAAGATGGTCAAGACATGTCGTATGGTTTCTACATCGACAGATGACACTCTGGTTACCACTCGTTCGGCTCTCCAATGAGAAGAAAACCAAGCTCCAAAGGAGGAAACACCTCTATCCGTTGCGGCCAACGCTCCCGACCCATCGGAAGCAGGCCCGTCTCAAGCGCCTGCTGCAGATAAACATAAGCAGAAGGAGGTTTGCTTTGACAAGCCTCTGAGAAAAGACTCGACAGTAGGGCCAATCAAGCCCTATAATTTTGACATATTGGCATAGCTGGCCAATACTCCGGCTCGACTATCACTCTTCGAGCTTCTCCGTCTATCCAAAGAGACTCGAGACGCTCTCAGCAAAGCTTTACAGAACGCTGACTCCTTCCTCACTTAGGTGCAACCGCCCAAGGAGAACCCTGCTTAATGTCTATATTGTCACAGTGTAGTTGAGGTGATCCCTAACATCACCTTTACTCAGCAGGACATGCTACTGAAGAACAACCGGCACAACCGACCCCTGTACTATACAGGGTACCTTGGTGCCATTAAGGTCGATCGCATCCACATCGACCATGGCTCTTCTCTCAGCATCATCCCTCAGAGTTTACTCCAAGCTTTGGGGATCCCGATGCATCGGCTGACCGCGTCGAACACTACAATCAGCGGCTTTAACACTAGAAAGAGTGAACCCCTGGGCAAGATTCACCTAAAATGCCAAATAGGTGATCTTCGGACTGACGTAACTTGCTACGTTATTGACGCAGACATAAACTACAACATGCTATTGGGACGACCATGGATTCATGAATACATGATCGTTCCCTCCACTCTCCATCAGTGCATGAAGTATGTGGCTAGCTGCAGGACTATCAAGGCCGAGTTCGCTGACATAGATCTCTTCCGAGGACTCGCAGCATACTATATAAATGTTGATATATACAAATCAATCCCATGGGACGCTGACGCCAATGACGCCGACAGAGTGCGCAACTATCGCTGAAGAACCGTTGAATGTTCGATTAAAGGGGAAACCTACCAAGACGTCGGCTCCCCTTATCATCAAGCTCCGAGGCAAAGCTCCGGCTAGATCATCCTCGACCATGTCAGAGGCTGGCCAGGAGCCTATGCAAATAAGGCTCTCCCGGAAGGCTCCAAAGCCAACTCTGAGGTCACACAAACTTTCGACTACATCCCCCTTAGTAGTCAAGCTGAAGGGGAAACGTCCTCCACCTTTTTCCACAACAGCCCTGGTGCTCACGGATGAAGTGTTGGGAGACTACGTATGTGCCAATACCGAGGTGCACTCTTTAGATGATGTAATCTCTCAGGATAAAATTTTGCATTTCATTAATAGGAAGTTGTCTTTGAATTACTCTTGTGCGCATTGGAACACTAGGTATTTCTTAGACAATGACCTATATATGCTGCAAACACAAGTGACAACCACTAATCTCGCAAGCCGAGTTGTTCCTTCTCAAGGTGCCTATTTCTTGGTTCTAGCAAGGAAGAAGGAGGAGGAACCCATCATCTTTGGCCGATTGGAGCATCCTCAACGACTGGCTCCGGCAGAACCAGAACTCGATAACGGTAAGATGCAACTCTACCGTTACACTACTTAAGCCAAAAACCTCATCCAGAAAATGGGTTACGACTTGAACAGTGACAGAGGAATGAACTATGGCAAATGCCGACGTCTTTCCTTACGACTTTGTGCCCCGAAGGGAAAGTCCAAAAATTACTACCAACGCACTCGTCGAGGGTTGGGTTATGTTACACCCACAACAATATTGGAGAGCTCTGAACCGAAGGTCCCGATGCATTCATATTCCTCGGACTCCTCAACCTGGGACTCTAATACCAGTATCGGCCAAGCCTTCAAAAAGATACTATCTGTCAATATGGTCTCCACAGATCCCCCAGTCGAGGATGAAGACCAAATGCTTAAATACTTCGAAGATGAACCATGGGCTCAACGCCTCGAATACCAATGGGAATGGTGCTTCGAAAAGCGCAAACCTCCTACTGAAGACAAAGTAGTCCAATTCGAGCTAGGAGATGAGGTTTCCCCAAAACCCATCTTCATCATCAAAAGCTTGACAGGAGAAGACAAAGAATCTCTAATACAGCTTATCCGAGAATACATCGACGTCTTTGCATGGAGCTACGAAGATATGCTGGGTTTAAACCCATAAATTGTCATGCACCATCTCAACATCCTACCTGATGCTAAGTCTGTCAAACAACAACAACGGTGTTTTCGCCTCAACATCATGGATGCTATCGATGAAGAAGTTGAGAAACTCTTAGAGAGTGGCTTCATTCGCGAAGAAGAACACCCAGATTGGGTGGCCAACATTGTCCCAGTCACTAAGAAGAACACAAAAATTTGGGTCTGCGTAGACTTTAGGAATCTCAACTCGGCCTGCCCAAAAGACGAGTTTTCCCTCCCGATCACCGACATGATGATCGACAACACTTGTGGCTTCAAACGCAAGTCCTTTATGGATGGTTTCTTAGGCTACAACCAAATCATGATGTTTCTCGAAGACGAGAAGCATACTTAATTTCGGGCTCCAAAAGGGATATACTGTTACACAGTGATGCCCTTTGGGTTGAAGAATACGGAAGCAATATACCAGCGGACAATGAGCACCATATTCCGCAAGCACCTCCGGAAGAAGGTAGAATGTTACGTTGATGACATTGCCATCAAAAGCAAAAAAAATCTAGTCCCTTGGACGACTTGAGAACAATGTTCGACTTAATGCGAACACATCAACTGAAGATGAACCCAACTAAGTCATTTCTAGGAGTCTCTAGTGGCAAATTCTTGGGCTTTATCGTCATAGCCAAGGGAATTCATATTGACCCTGAGAAGACTAAGGCGATCTTGGATATGGCTCCTCTGAAGAATCTCCGCGAGCTCCGGGGCCTGCAAGGGCGCTTGTCAGAAGATTCATAGCAAATCTTTCTGGTTGATGTCAACCTTTTACCAAACTGATGAAGAAAGGGGTTTCTTTTGTTTGGACAGAAGAATGCCACGCGTTCGACGACATCAAGAAGTACCTCACTAGTCCTCCAATACTAGTAGCACCAATCGTGGGGAGACCCTTTCTGCTATATGTCCGAGCTATGGACCATTCTCTCATTGCTTTGCTAGCCCATAGAAGCAATGAAGGCCACGAACAGACAATCTACTACCTTAGTAGGACCATGATTGGAGCCGAGCATCGGTATAATCCTGTGGAGAATGAGTGACTTGCTCTACTTTTTGCCATCTAGAAGACGCGCCATTATGTGGCCGGACAAACAATCCACGTAATCTTCCGGGTCAATCCCCTCAGGGTCCTCATGACCAAGCCAGGGGCCTTAAACTCATGGTTAGCCACATGGACGATACTTTTGACTCCTTATGACATGGTGTTCGTCCCACAAACGGCAGTTAAGGGCCAAGCATTGGCCGACTTTTTAGCAGCACATCCTGTGCCAGAGACATCAAAGCTCTACGACAACATCCCTGATGAAGTCCTAGAGTCCAACGCCATCTCAGATAACTCGATTTGGCAAATGTTCTTTGACGGCGCTTTAAGAACAGGGCCCAAAGGCGAGATCATTGCAGGGGTCAAAGTGGTTCTCATCACTCACGACGGCTTAGTCATCCACCATGTATATTCTTTCATGGAGTCATGTACCAATAACGTCGCTGAGTATAATGCTCTCATCATTGGACTCCAGCTCGCTAAACAGCTGGGGGTTGACTGCATCGAAGCCTATGGTAACTCAAAACTGATTATTAACCAGGTTCGAGGACAATACGAAGTCCGGCATGAAGATCTGGTTCTATACCACCAGGCAGCAATCAATATCATCTCTACTTTCACAGGGTTCTTTATAGAACATGTACCTCGATTACAGAACTTGGAGGTCGACACTCTAGCTGGCCTCACTGCTTCTCTAGCAGCTCCTATTGGAGCCCAATTTACCGTCACGGTAATGGGCCGAGAGCTGGTTTGCTCGAAGAACAATCTACATACGTGTCTGAGTTACTCAGTACAAATGGACGCTAATATTGATGTTCGGGACTGGCAATTCTTGTTCATAGACTATACAGTCTACGGGATCTTACCTGAAGACCTGAAGGAAGCTACTTCTGTCAAAAGATGCTCTCTTCGGTTCTTTTACGACACAACTACTAATATGTTGTACCATCACTCATACGACAGGCTTCTCTTGCGATGTTTATCCAAGACAGAAGCTCAAGAAGCGCTCCGGGAGGCACACGATGGCACCTATGGAGCCCATCAGCCTGGTCCCAGGTTACAGGACCGATTGCTTCACATGGGCTACTACTGGCCTACTATGATGGCAGATGCCGTTGATTACGCAAAGAAGTGTCGGGTACGTTAGTTGTATGCTAAATTCATGCACCGACCTTCAGAGTTCTTACACCCCACGGCGATCGCCTGGCCATTTGAAGCATAGGGAATGGATATTATCGGACCGATCAGTCCACCATCCTCCAGAGGATACCAGTTCATACTCGCCATCACCGACTACTTTTTTAAGTAGGCGGAAGCAGTACCTCTGGCCGAGGTGAAAACTTCGAACGTGATCAGCTTTGTCAAACATCATGTCATATACCGCTTCGGAGTGCCCAGAAGGATTATCCATGACAATGGTCTATAGTTCGTGAGCCACGCATTCCATCGGTTCTGTGATAAGAATTGAATACAGAATATGGCGTCAACAGCTTACAATCCTGCAGCAAATGGGCTAGCCAAAGCATTCAACAAGACTATCGTCAAATTACTTAAGAAAGTCGTTTCTTCTAATAAGCGCGACTGGAATGAGGGCGAATGTCTGTGGGCATACCGCACAACCGTTCGAACACCCATGGGCAACAGACCATTCTCTCTTGTATATGGAAGCAAGGCAGCGCTTCCCCCGGAGATCCAGATCCCGTCTTTACGGGTAGCCATCACAAACCAGCTGACCGACGAAGATAACCAACACCGGAGGCTACAAGAGTTAGAGGCGTTGGATGAAAAACATCTTCTAGCTCAGCAACAAATCGAGCTTTACCAAGCTCGAATTTCTGGGGCATTCAACAAAAAGGTCCGAGAAAGAACATTTCAAGTGGACGACCTCGTCTTATCAGTTCGAAGACCGATGGTGATGACTCACAAGACTTCTGGAAAGTTCGAGCCCAAATGGGAAGGACCGTTCGTCATAGTGACGGTCTATTCCAATGGTGCCTACCAACTAGCCAAACCAAACAACGACTTCCTAATGATGCCAATCAATGGCAAGTTCCTCAAGAAGTACTATGTCTGAGGTTCAAACTAGCATAGGCGCCCACACCCCCTTGGGCGTTCCTGAATTCCTTTAAAAGAATTCATTCCTTCTACAATCACCCATAGTAGACAAGACATTTCACGTCCATACTACCTCTGAATTATTTTTCTACACCCTAAACGAAGTTTGCGCCTACCACGTCCATATTACCTCTGAGTAGTTGCCTCTTCTATGACAACCTTGTGTTGTCATAAACCATTTAGAAAATATTTCACGTCCATACTACCTCTGAATTATTATTCTACACCCTAGCGAAGATTGTGCCTACCATGTCCATATTACCTCTGAGTAGACATTCCTTCTATGACAACCTCCATGGTTGTCATAATTATCTATAGAACCTTTCATGTCTATATTACCTCTAAGTCGTTCTATACACCCGTAGAGTTTATCATTGCCACGTCCATATAACCTTTAAGTAAGGAAAGTCCTACCACCAAAAAAATTCTATGTTTACCATGTTTATATCACCTCTGAGTAAATACCCTATCCCCAACGGAGTTATCTCCATCCCCTTATGTCATGCTACCTCTGAGAGAATTCTTATTCTAGTACAAGAAAGTTCACAGCAGAAAGATAAGCAGAGAGACAAAGCCAAAAATTTTATTTATAAAATGGAAGGGTTTTCTTTCTTTGTTTACAAAAGTAGTCTCTCGTAAACCGAGAGACAAGAAGACAGAATAAAGTCAAAACTGGGAAGACCGGTGCATAAGTCCTTCTAGTCGGCTCCTTAAAAGAGCGATCTGGGGGATAACCAATGCTTGGGCTTGGCGCTTGGCCTCCTGACGACGAGCAACTTCATCTTCAGTCGGGGACAGGTTTTGGCCCGCAAGAGCCAGTTCCGCCTGGCGCACACCAATACTCTCCTTCTCTCGGGCTAAAGTCTCAGAGCGCAGACGGAGGGTCTCTTCCTCGTCCCTCGACTTCTCCAAATTGCTCTTCGCGAGCGCCAAAGTCTCTTCTAGCCTCCAGATCTGCTCCCAGAGGGCCTCGTACTGATCTTCTACGGCTGCGCGACGGCAGACCCGAGCCTCTTCTGCGTTGGTCACCTCCTTGATCGCAATCTCGACCTCGACCAGTCGGTCATTCAAGGCCTGACGTTTCTGCTCGTGCTGGGATGCTTTGGAAGCCATCTTCTCTAGCTCCACAGCAGCTAGGGTCGAAAGACTGCGCTCGAGATTTTGAAGCTCCAAGGTAGTGTCTTCCAACTCGGCTAGCAGATCGTCAATCGCATCCACCGTCGCCTCACACTCCGGATAGACGCGTAAGGCCACCAATTGGGCACTCACTATAGACTGAGCCTTCCTAAGTGACTGGTTATTCCGTAGGACACCCTCAATCCCACGTGTCAGAGCATGACGAATGGTACTCAGAACGATATTGGTATAATAAGCTTTATCGGCCAAACTCATCGGGGTCACTGGGGATGCTGCAACGAAGGGTCCCGGAGCAGTAATGGCTGCCGAGACATGTCTAGGTATTGCGGAGGTACCGTAGCCGCGACAGATGTCATAGGTAGTACAGAAGCGGAAGGGGTGACTGGATCTTCTACAAGCTCCCACATAGGTCCTTCAATCATCTCCGCAACCAAAGCCACATGAACCAAAGAATGAGCAACCGCAGCCGTTGTCTCCTCAGCGGTCGATGCGACTGACTCCTCAGTGGTCTTCTCGACTAGTGCTCTAGCAGCCGACTTCTCAACAGTCACTGTAACCGACTCCTCGATGGTCTTCTCAACCGGTGCTTCGATAACCGGTTCATCCATAATCTCCTCAACAGAGCCCATGTCAGGTGGTTCGAGGATAACCCCTTCAGATGGTCCTGGAGTGACTGCGTTAGGGAATTTTTCAAATGGTTCATCAGTAGTCGCCTCGGCAGATTCTATCCCGGCCTCCTCGGTCGGCCTCCTAAGGGTTTCGCTGACAGGCTCATCAACAGCACTGTCAACAACCATCCTAGTTACTGCCTCGGCTGGAACCTCATCGGTGGCTGTATCGCCTCGTCCAGCTAGCTCGTCAGCCATTTTTATATTCTTTTCAAACACCACCCGGGGTTGAGGTACGACGTACGCCAGGGCTAAATCTTCCAACACCGGTCTCCTGATGCCTTCGTAGGGAGGAGGCTCCCAGAAGGAACCAGCGGATAAGCCTTCAGCTCCCTCGGCCGATTTGAAGAACAGATGGCAACTTTAGAGGGGGTGAATAGAGTCATAGCAATAATAACCAATTAAAAATTCAACTCTTTCACGATCTAAAAATAATCAGAGTAAATGCGGAAAATAAATAAGGAGCAAGAGAGTATACGCAAACACAGTCGATTTTAACCTGGTTTCCCTCGTGGAGGACTAGTCCAGGCCTGAGAACTCTAGCTCAGGATTAAATCCACTATTTGTGAAATAGTAGTTACACCCCGTGCCTTTACTTCAGAAGAGCACGTCAACTTCTTACAATGGATCGCAGTGGCGATGCTTGGAATTTTCCAAGCGACTTCTTGAACTCTTGCACAAGACTCTTAACTGAGAGATGCTGAGCACTCGAGACTTAGGAAACTTGTGGCTAGTAGATGAGAAGGGTATGGCTTATATTGAGCTTAAGAGAGAAGAGAAGAGAAGATTTGATAAATGAAAATGAGAGAATTCTTGGCCTATTTATAGGTTTTTAACAGGCAGAATTCGGCCAGAATTCTGGTCGAAATTTTCAAAAATTTGGCCGTTGGACAACTAGCAACCAGCCAACCCTAAAAATTAGGGTGCTGATTTTTAGGGGACAGAGTTCGGCCCGAACTCTGTGTGGAGGCAGAGTTCGGCCCGAACTCTGTCTCCAGAGCACAGAACTGGTCCAAGGGTCCAATGGACTAAGTTTGGATGTAGAGCTTTATGGATTTTGGATGGGTTGTGGGTTGAGTCTCAAGAGCCCAGCATAACTCAGCTTACAATCATTCTAGACTCAATAAATATAAAAATACAGATACGAAAACAACTTGTATTTCCACAACTGAGCTGTCGTCTGGCTTGAGCAGAATATAGTCGTCGTGTGTCGTATTGAATTATCACAAGTATTATTTAGTCATTGTTATCAATATTTGGTTGACTGTGACTTTGTGTCAACAATCTCCCCCATATTGATAATTGACAAAATAATAATTGTATATTCAATATCCATACCTGGACACATGTAACGACATAGCTCCCCCATAATAAGTGCCGAGCTTAAGAGTAGCTCCCCCATAAACAATGCTGTGAGTCTCTGTTGGCCTGTTAATAATATACTTCCAAAAGCACATATAAACCAAACAAACAGAACAGAATATACACATAACTCCCCCTTTTGGCATTTAGCAATATGAGATAGATAAATGATAACTGGCAAAACACACGTAAAGGAGAAGAAACTGCATATAAAATAAGATAATGACCAAGAGTCATAGAAACTGATAATAGATCTACCAATGTCTCAAAAGCACAATGCATAATAAGTCTACTACAAAATACATACATAAAAGTAACTAAAGCAGAATATAGAAGACATAATCTAAGATCTCCAGTAGCAGCCTCAAGTAGTAGTCCAAAACCATCATCGAGCACGAGAGGGCCCGGCGTCGTCCGAAGGATCAGTAAAGGAGCGACGTGGGTCCATAAAAGCCGCATCCAGATCCATGTAGCGACGAACCCAAGGGTCATCAATACGAAAGCCCTCACGATCGGGATCTCGCTCCATAGGAGTGGGCATGGTAGGATGGCGAGACATGGAATACCGGATGTCATGCAGCGAGTTGCTGATAGTACTCATCTGCAATATGGTCCGATAATCCAGCTGAGTCCAACGATCGTCCTCTAAAGCAAAACAATCTCGGAGCATGGTCTGAATAGACTCGAGAGTGGCAGGAGGAGGAGGAGGATCCTGTCCGAGAGGAGGGGCATCCGGCTCATCCTCAGAATGCTCAGACACGACCGGGGAGCCAACGGCCGCATGAAGCCTCCTTGCCTTGGAGAGAAAGGCAGGAGCAGGTAAGAATGGACACTCATCAAGGGGTACATGGAACGCACGAAAGATCATAGGAAGGTATAAGGTATAAACCAAAGATCTTGGTTTCTTCCTGCAGTTGATCATCAAATCTATCATTGTGCGTGGGAGCTTAAAGGGAACATGGAAGTGGAGATGGTATAAAGCTGAAATCTCAAAATAAGTGACTTCATCGGTAGAACCCGCTTTGGGTAGAATGGTGTTGAAAATGATCCGATGAAGCTCATAGAAATAAGGATTGAGGTACTTTGCTAAGAGCTTACGAGGACGCGTGTTAGGGCTACACAGGTCGTCCTTGAAGCTCTCTAGAGAAATCCCTTCGGGAAAGATAAAGGATCTAGCTTCAACAAGCTTCTCCCAAGAATTAGGCTCAATAAGGTCAAGATATTCGGCTAATTCAAAATCATCAAATGAGATATCAATACCCGCAACACGTGAATAGATACGAGTATCATCATGGGTCAAATTGCAATAAAACATTTGTATGGTACTACGATAAATGACCGAATTAGAAGTAACGAGTTCATCAAGACAGAGGTCATTAAAGAGTGCATCATATTGTGAGAAAATTGTAAAGTTTATGGGGTGTCCCGCAAACACCGGACGTGTCCGAAAATTACTAAACCATTCATTGGATGCGTCTAGTGATATAAAAATTCGGTCGTCAAAAGTGTTTGGATCACGTGGACGTGGAGGATTGAACAACGGATGGGTTTGTTGTTCAATTGCCGGTGCAACGGGTGGTGCAACGGGCGGCTCAACGGGAGGAGGAGCATTCGACGAGGACGCGCCCTCGGTCCGAAGTCTCTTCCCACGGTTAAGCAATCGTGGAGCCATAACACAATAGATAGATAATAAAGAAATTTGAGATATAGAAAAGAAAGGAGTTATACCTCAAGATAGTGAAAGATTATGAAAAAGAATTGAAAGTTGAGCCTCCTCCTTGAGTTTGGGGAAGAAAGGACCACAAGAGAGGAGAAACTAGGGTTAGGGTTTTGAGAGTTTTGAGTAGGAGAAGTAGAAAAGGTGGTAAGAAGGAAGAAGAGGGAAGAGAAACCGAAATAAAGGGGAGGGTTTCTCTTGGTCGGGTTAATTTATGACCATTGGATCAACAATTAGATCAACGGCTGAGCCTGTTCCCGGTTCTGGAACAGGCAGGCCAAATTCGGCCCGAACTCTGGTAGGGGCAGAGTTCGGCCTGAATTCCGGATCCGGGGGACAAAACAGGAATCAGGCTGAGTTGAGTCAAAAATTGGTTAAGTAAAGATAAAAACCAATATATTACATGAGTATAAGTACAGAAAAAGATCCAATAAGTAAGTAGATGGATAGCAGATAGTGAGTTCAAAGTAGTAATATGAAGTTTAAAAAATTAGTATTTCAGCAAGTGATAAATAAAAAATGAACCGTGTAATAAACAAGAAATTATATCATAATTCAATATTTTGAAGCTGCCATGGGTTAGCTGCAGGGGCCGGATCCCAGCTAGCGGTAGTCCTGGAGACTAGTGCACCGTGTCGCTTAGGCTTTTACGCCTTGTTGTCAGAAGGACCCTTTCGGCTTGTACCCATAGCAAGTTCATCATAAGAGAATCACAATATATTCGATATTTACGCAGGTTTATTTTTAATTTATAATAGCTTCATCTAAAATTCCAAGTTCACGATAAAGAAAATTGAAGCGCTCTTCGGATAATGGTTTGGTGAAGAAGTCTGCTAACTGATGATCAGTGTCAATAAATTCTAAGTTAATCATGCCATTTTGCTGATGATCACGTAAAAAGTGGTGTCGTATCTCAATGTGCTTTGTGCGTCAGTGACAAATGGGGTTCTTAGTAAGATTTATTGCACTAGTATTGTCACAAAAGATTGGAATATGCATGAAAGATAAATTATAGTCTTCAAGGGTTTGCTTCATCCACAGAATTTGTGCACAACAATGTCCAGCTGCTATGTATTCAGCTTCTGTTGTGGATAGTGCGACAGAATTCTGCTTCTTGCTAAACCAAGAGACTAAAGCCTTTCCTAATAAATGACACGTGCCGCTCGTACTTTTACGGTTGACCTTGCATCCAGCGAAGTCAGCATCAGAGTAACCAATGAGGTCAAAGGATGTTGACTTGGGATACCATAGGCACACTGTAACTGTAACCTTAAGGTATCGAAAGATACACTTAACTGCGGTCATGTGTGATTCCTTAGGATTCGCTTGATATCTAGCACACAAGCAAACGCTAAACATTATATTAGGGCGACTGGCAGTAAGATAGAGTAAACTGCCTATCATACCTCGATACTTACGTTGATCTACGGGTTTGCCACTATCATCTGGTTTAAGTTTGGTTGAAGTAGCCATAGGAGTGCTGATTGGTTTGACTTTATCAAGGTCGAATTTCTTCAGCATGTCCTTTGTGTACTTCGACTGACAGATGAAGGTTCCATTTGACATTTGTTTGACTTGCAGCCCGAGAAAGTAGTTGAGTTCTTCCATCATGCTCATCTCAAACTCGGTCTGCATACACTTGGCAAAATCTTGACAAAGAGTTTCATCAGTAGAACCAAAAATAATATCATCTACATATATTTGTACTAAAAGAATAGTGTCTTTGAAAGACTTTATGAAAATTGTAGTATCAATTTTCCCTTTTGAAAAACTTTTCTCAAGCAAGAAATTGCTTAGCCGTTCATACCAAGCTCTAGGAGATTGTTTGAGGCCATATAGCGCTTTCTTTAGCTTGAACACGTGGTCGGGAAATTTGTGATTTTCAAAGCCAGGGGGTTATTTTACATAAACTTCCTCCTTAATAAAACCATTCAAGAAAGCACTTTTAACATCTATTTGAAATAATTTGAAAATTTGAAAATTTGCAAATGCACAAAGCATCCGAATGGATTCTAATCTAGCAACAGGAGCATACGTCTCATCGTAGTCGATACCTTCCTCTTGGTTGTATCCTTGGGCTACTAGACGAGCTTTGTTGCGTGTGACTGAACCATCATTATTCACTTTGTTTCTAAAAACCCATTTAGTACCAATAATCGAGTGATTAGCCGGTCTAGGAACAAGTTCCCATACTTGGCTCCTCTCGAATTGGTTGAGTTCCTCTTGTATAGCAGAAATCCAAAATTCATCATTGAAAGCTTCTAAAATGTTTTTAGGCTCAATTTGTGAAATAAAGGCAGTGCTAGCAATAGAGTCTCTTAATGATGATCTAGTAGTTACTCCTCGTGAAACCTCACCGATTACTAAATTTTCTGGATGTGATGGCTTGAAGAAGAATTTCTTAGACAAGCTTTCCAGAGAATTTATTTCGGTTGTGGTGTTCATTAGAGTAGACGTTAATGGCTCAACATCATCATCAAGAGTAGCTGCTGCACTTTTTTATTCATCAAAATTCACATTGGTAGACTCTTCCACAATTAATGAGCGTTTGGTAAAAACTCTATATCCCTTACTCTTGGCAGCATAGCCAAGGAAAATACCATCGTCAGCTTTAGCATCAAATTTGCCTAAGTTGTCTCTGGTGTTAAGGATAAAACATCTACAGCCAAAAACTCTAAAATAAGAAACATTTGGGGTTCTTCCGAACCAAAGCTCATAGGATGTTTTCTTCGTAATAGGACGAATAAGTACCCTATTTAAAATGTGGCATGCTGTACTGACAGCTTCAGCCCAAAAGTATTTCGGAAGTGAAAACTTGTTCAACATGACTCTAGCCATATCGCCAAGAGTCCTATTCTTCCGCTCCATAACACCATTTTGTTGGGGAGTTCTTGGACAAGAAAACTCATGATCAAATCCATTGGAATCACAAAACTTTTCAAAATTAGAATTTTTGAACTCGCCTCCATGATCACTTCGGATTCGAGTAATCATGTAGCCTTCTTCGTTTTGAACTTTCTTGACAAAAATCTTAAAAACTAACATCACTTTTATAAGTAAGAAAGAAAACCCAAGTAAATCTTGAAAAGTTATCAACAATAACAAAGGCATAGAGTTTTCCACCAGGACTGGCTACTCTACTAGGGCCAAATAAATCCATATAGAGTAGTTGCAGGGGTCTAGTAGTGCTTACAGAGTTTATGGAATGAAAAGATGACTTGGTTGCCTTATTCAACTCACATTCGGCACATACGGTGTCCTTTTTGAATGTGATATCGGGCAAGCCTCTAACTAGCTTCTTGGTCGATAGCCTGGATGTAGTATCCATATTGGCATGACCAAGACGCTGGTGCCATAGTAGTCGTTCATCTTTATGAGCATATAGGCATCTACCTGCATTGTTAGTATTTCCAGACAAATAGAAAATATAAATATTATCCTCTCTTACCCCTTCAAAAGTAATGTCTCCTATTGACCTATCATAGATAAGGCATTTGTTTTGTCCAAAGTTAATGTCATAACCATGGTCAGCAAGATGACTGATGCTGAGCAAGTTATGCTTTAACTCGGTCACTAGGCAGACATCCTTTATTACGGGAGAGGGAGGATAACCAATAATACCATTACCTATAATATAACCTTTTAGGTTATTACCGAAGGATACATATCCTTCTCTCTTCATCGATAGTGATACGAAAAGATGTGCGTCTCCCGTCATATGCCGCGAGCATCCACTATCGAGAATCCACTTACTCTTAGTTGAGGAGGGAAGGTCCACCTACATCAAGAGTAGATGTGACCTTTGGTACCCAAGTTCTTGAGGGTCCTGAAGAGTTAGTGTTTGGAAACTATGCATATATCTTTCTATCTACTAATCTTCTAATTCTACATTGTGGTGAAATGTATCCATGTAAACCATAATAAGTACATGTAGCATTACTATTTATATTTGGAGCATGCTGATGATGTCTATAAGCAGAATAATGAGGAGAAGTGTGATGATATGTAGATTCAGCATGGTGATGATGACTATGTGGAGTGGCATGGTGATATTGTTGATATGGCATGGCATGATGATATTGTCTATATGGCATGGCATGATGAGATTGTCTATATGGCATGGCATGATGAGATTGTCTATATGTGGAGTGATGTTGATTGTGTCTTTGTGTAACATGGTGATGACTGTATCTATGTGTAGCATGATGTTTATGTGACATATGATGATTATTTCTACGTGCATGTGGTTTGTGTCCTTTGTGAAAGTGTATGTACATGTAAGCATGATTGTGAGCAGCATGAGGATGACGTGGTTGACTAGTATGAGTTGTGTCATGCTTTGTGTGTGTCTCATGTGATTGGGTTTGAGGTTGAGCAACCTGTTTTCCCAATTTAGTCTCTAGTTTCTTAGAGACAGCTTGCAATTCAGTAATCTTAGCATTCAAACCATGCATCTTAGTAATAGTAATCTTGTGTCTACTCTTTTCTTCTGTAAGCTCCGTGTTGAGTGTTATGATTTCTTGTGTTTGTTGCTCAATACGTGCCTCGGTATCATGTAAGCTTATTTTAAGCTTAAATACCTCATCAGTGACATCCGTGGGTGTAGTGTCTCTAATATTATCAAGTAATAGAGAAAGTCTTTGTATTTTGACTTTATGACTTTTGATTTTGTCCTTGGCTTGTTTGTATTTACCAATGACCTTTTTATGGTCACTAAGTAAATCGGTGAAAGCATCGCCAAGTTCATCAAAAGTGAAGTCGTCAAGTGTTTCATTTGATACCTTGTCGGACGTCGCCATTAGGCACACATTAGCCGTATCTTGAGGAGAGTTCTTTTCTTCCTCGGAGTCACTAGCTTCGCTTTCATGCCAAATGCTTGTGTTGGCATATTTCTTTGAGGAGGTCTTCTTGTGTGGCTTCTCATAGCGATTGCTCTTCTTTAAGAAAGGACAGTCTTTTCGGACGTGTCCCGTCTTCTTGCAACCGTAGCAAGTTGGCTCTTCATCTTCATCTTCTTGTGGTTCCTTCTTTCTTCGATTGAAGCGAAGGAATCTCTTGAAGTTGTGAACCATGAGGGCTTGATCATCGTCTTCTGAGTTGTCGTCATCCGTCTCTTCGGGTTCAGCCCTCCGTCGGTGAGCTTTGAGTGCGATCTCCTTAGCCTTAGGAGCAGGCTCTTCGAAGTCCTTGAGGTCAAGCTCATGAGTCATTAGCTTTCCCATCAATGTCTCCATAGACATGGTTGTGAGATCATTTCCTTCTATGATGGCTGTCACCTTAGGGTTCCAAACTTTTGGTAGCCCCTAAGTAGCTTGCGAATCTTCTCGTGATTTGAATATTGCTTCCCAAGCGAAGACAGGGGGTTGATGATGTCGAGGAATCTTGTGAACATTTGCGTGATCGTCTCGTTTGGCTTCATCTTGAAAGCCTCGTATTCTTGAGTGAGACGGCTTATCTTTGATTCCTTGACTTGGGTGGTTCCTTCATGCGTCACTTCTAGAAGCTTCCATACTTCGTGGGATGTGGTGCATGTAGAAACCCTGTTGAACTCATTCCTGTCTATAGCACAGAATAAAGCATTAATAGCTCTCGCGTCTAGACTTGCCTGTTTCTTCTCCTCGTCAGAATATTTGTCATGTGATTTCTCAACGAGATCGTCGTTAACAACTATTCTGGCGGGCTTTTTGTAACCGTCAGTGACGATAGTCCACAGGTCAAAGTCTAGCGACTTGAGATAAAAACTCATCCTTGTTTTCCAATACGTGTAGTTAGTTCCATCAAATAGGGGAGGCCTATGAGTGGACTGTCCTTCACCGTGATTGGAAATCAAGGATTGTGTGGTTGCCATGGATCAGCTCTAGGATGTAAGTCCTTGTAAAGAGAACAGAGCTTTGATACCAATTGAAGAACAGATGGCAACTCTAGAGGGGAGTGAATAGAGTTATAGCAATAATAACCAATTAAAAATTCAACTCTTTTACGATCTAAAAATAATCAGAGTAAATACGGAAAATAAATAAGGAGCAAGAGAGCATACTCAAACACAGCCGATTTTAACTTGGTTCCTCTCGTGAAGGACTAGTCCAGGCCTGAGAACTCTAGCTCAGGATTAAATCCACTATTTGTGAAATAGTAGTTACACCCCGTGCCTTTACTTCAGAAGAGCACGTCAACTTCTTACAATGGATCGCAGTGGCGATGCTTGGAATTTTCCAAGCGACTTCTTGAACTCTTGCACAAGACTCCTAACTGAGAGATGCTGAGCACTCGAGACTTAGGAAACTTGTGGCTAGTAGATGAGAAGGGTATGGCTTATATTGAGCTTAAGAGAGAAGAGAAGAGAAGATTTGATAAATGAAAATGAGAGAATTTTTGGCCTATTTATAGGTTTTTAACAGGCAGAATTCGGCCAGAATTCTGGTAGGAATTTTCAAAAATTTGGCTGTTGGACAACTAGCAACCAGCCAACCCTAAAAATTAGGGTGCTAATTTTTAGGGGACAGAGTTCGGCCCGAACTCTGTGTGGAGGCAGAGTTCGGCCCGAACTCTGTCTCCAGAGCACAGAACTGGTCCAAGGGTCCAATGGGCTAAGTTTGGATGTGGAGCTTTATGGATTTTGGATGGGTTGTGGGTTGAGTCTCAAGAGCCCAGCATAACTCAGCTTACAATCATTCTAGACTCAATAAATATAAAAATACAGACGCAAAAATGACTTGTATTTCCACAACTGAGCTGTCGTCTGGCTTGAGCAGAATATAGTCGTCGTGTGTCGTATTGAATTATCACAAGTATTATTTAGTCAATGTTATCAATATTTGGTTGACTGTGACTTTGTGTCAACACGATTAACCCGTCTCGAGCCCAGGCTCCTGGACTACACCTTCATGAAATAAAAATCCAACCCCAAGTATAAAAGCCTCGGACTTCGGAAAGTCGTGAGTCTCATATTCAAATGAGGCAGGCGAAGGGACCTCCTCAAGAATATAATCCCCGTCGGACGTCCCCAAATGCTCCTTTGCCTACACCAGTAAAGCAGGATGAAGGAAAAGCCGCAGGTAAAAATTCAAATAAAAAGGAGACCAAAATATACCTGTGAAGTCGAGGCAACAGGCAGTGCATTGGGCCGCAAGGAAGCACGACTCTTGGATGCCACCCTTTTAATATTTTTGCCAGGAGGAGGGTTTTCCGCTGGACAAGGTCGATGTTTCAATGGGGAACTCAAGGGTGCCGCGTCCTCCCTTCGCTCCTGAGAGGCGCTAGAATCATCCGAGGACCCCTCTCCTACAACCTCAAGCTTTTGAGATCACCGCTGGGGCCTTTCGAACTTTGTACCCACAATAACGCTTCTCCCTCGGTCATAGCCTGATGAGATGTTGTTTACCAGGTAATGAAACTTTGCAGCAGAAAACAGGATACGGGGCTCCCCATGCACCCCAGAGAGCATAAATGCCGTCCCGGTAGATTTGGCGTTGTAGTAACCCCACGTACGGACGCCGTCTAATAAGCTGCCCTCATAACCGAGACACGGGCTTGGATTGTCCAACATGGTCTGGCTATAGCCAAACTGTCTTGCAAAGCGGCTCGGCAAATAGGGCTCCAGGTATACCTTTTTCTGACTGCGGTATACTAGGTACGTACGAAGGATAAATATATAACAACCAACGAAAAGCACCAATGGTTAGTTCGTCTCTTTCTCCAGCCTTGTCGACCAACTCATCATTGGCCTGATGGCCGCCATAGAAGGCGAGACCCTGCTAAAGCTATAACCTTTCAGGCGGTTCAGGGCCCGTCTATAAGCAGGGACGCCATCATGAACCCACTTCACCTTGTGGTAATTTCACAAAAATGTGTCCTCCTCTTCATGTCCGTCTATGGTGGTGAAAATAATTAGACTGATATGGTATAGTGCCAACCAGGCCATCAGATAGTGATAGGGCACCTCCGCTCGAAGGAACTCGCTATCACACCCACGATACTCTATTATCAATTCTGAAAGCTCTCATAGGCCTCGGAGGGTGTTGCACACCATGGCAGGAAGCAGAGCGAGAGAATTCCCGAAGGCCAATCTCACAGCTGGCATGATGTGCTCCCTACTAAGCCGCCCCACAGAGCCTGAGCCTTCCGGCATCACGGCTTTCCTCAGCTACATCATAAGGAAAGCAGCAAGCGTCGTTTTCCTGCTCACATGAGTCAAGTTCTGGTAAAAATAGCTACAGAATATGGAGTTAGGTTTTCCCTCATCATCTAACGAGGGAGCTAACGTCTTGCCTTCGCTGCCATATCTTCCATTTCAGCAGTAGGATATGTCCTGCGGGAGGTAAAGCGAGCTATTCCACGCTCCGACGGATCCTCACTAAAGAAGTATTTTCTCCAAGCATTAAAATGGGGATGACCCTTTGCAGAGTCTTGGCGTACGCACACTTGATGGTGGCAAAGTATTTCTTTATAAATAGCCATCATCTTGGGGTATTTGCTTTCCAACCCTACGAGATCCTCTAGGCTAGGACAATATTCCTCATATGGGTACTCCCCCTAAGGGAGTTTCGAGATAGCGAACATCTCATGGAGGGCCAATCCTATCTCACCACAAGGCATGAAAAAAGTTCCGGTGTGGTGGTTGAATAACTCCAGCAAAGCCAAAGACAGAGGTTGGTTCATAGAGATGCCGTGCTCAGTCGCCTCTATGGCATGGCGTAAGCCAGTACCACTCAGGTCCTCCCTGAAAGTACTCAAAACCCACCGGGTCAAGTCACCCCACTTTTTGTCAGAGTGAACCCAGCCCTCGACCCGATAGGCACCCGTCGGATATGTACAGCCGGCCACCAGGAGTCTATTGGCGAAAATAGAGGTGCCAAGTGGATGCACGTCCGCAGAAAGATCACTGAATATGTGGCCAAGGAGTAGAAGCCGCAAGGCGTACGATCCATCACCCCAAATAGGCGCAAAAGTATCCCTCCCTTTCGAACTCTTGTCCACCTTGAGGCGGCCCGAGATGAGACCCCTCTGACTAGGGGTCAGGTTCCACTCCATTTGCCGTCTCGCGACAAAATAGGAAAAGACGAAGAGCGGTAAGTATCGGCCAGACGCCGGGACATACAAGGGGAGGCTGTTGCTCTCAAAATACCATACTGCATTGAGTGCAAGGAGGTCCGTCTCCTTTAGAACTAATTGATCACCAAAGAGAAACTGGGGCTTTAACACTCCTGCGTCAGCATCAAGAGAAGGTGTCATCCTGTCCTGATTCAACATGTGGCAAAAATAGCCCAGACGCTGCTCTTATATTTTATCCTGTCGCCCCTCTAGTTGATCTTCGGCGATCGACCTCCTGGCTGGCTCAACAAGCTCTTGCTCGACGTTTGTCCCCAGCGCGCAGACGAAGAAGTCAAAATAAACCTCATTGAGAAGAGAGGTGGTTACAGAAACTACACAAAAATGAAAAAATAGAAGTCTGAGATTGGCTTGTAAGTAAAACAAACATTCGCGAAGGTACTACCAGGTAGCACTATGCTTCAACAAAATAGCCTCCGCACAGGTACTACCAGGTAGCACTGCGCTTCAGCAAGATAGCCTCCGTGCAGGTACTACTTAGCAGAGTTGCGCGTCGGTAAGAACTTCAGCACATCTTACAATCGTTACTTTACGAAAGTAAAATGACCATGTGCATCGGTTGAACGAAGCTTCAGCGCATCTGCGAACACTCCTCCAAAGAGCAAATGTCCATGCACATCGTCAAGAAAAGCTTCACCCCATCTACGAGATGATACTCCGAGGAGTAGTCTCTCATGTGCATCAGCAGAATAGAAGAACCGAAGTTTATTACCTGCGACAGGCGGCCATAGGTCGTTGTGAACTACGACACCAACATTCGACAAATCATCAACGGCCTATGATACGGGCCGCTTTCCTTTAGCCTTCTTGGAGCTCGCCGCATGAGCTATGGCGGAAAAAGTTAGGGTTTGAAAGAAGAAGAAGACTCTGATAAAAAGCTTCGGTGAGAAGAAAAAGAAAGCCAAAAATCTTTTCTCACTCCTAACAAACCCTACTAATAGGGAATGGCCACGTCACCAAAAGAAGACAAAATGCTTCGTGATCGAGGAAACTCTTCGGACGTCATGGGAATGACAAGTTAAGGTCATGATAACCGTTCCCTAGAAACGAGGAGTTGTGATCAAACTTTTAATGAAGCGACGACTCAAGGCATTTAATGCTGAAGGCTAAGCATGACGATAGCCTGTCGGTAGACATGATGAGCATTCGCTTGTATAGGATGCGTGTCATGCTTCTGTTAAAAGTATTCTGAGCTTGACTCAAGTTTGAAACACTTTGAAGGAGTTCTTGTAGAAGCATAAAAAAATCGTAGACATATCAAAAGTGCAGGTAGTGTTCTCGCAACACAAAGCTTCACAAAAGCGCAGGTACCTGAACGCGCAGACAGAAGAACAGAAACCACAGTTCATAAAGAGTTCTTTATTAAATCATGCCTACAAGGATCAATTACAGATTCACCATGATTACAAGAAAAGAGCTTCTTTATTTAAAATCATGCCTACAAGGATCTATTACAGATTCATCATGAAAAGAACTAAAGCACCTAGAGATCTAGAAGAGGGTTAATCTTCACAGGCGCCATATAAGGGGGTTAATCTTCACAGACGTGCAGCCCCCCAGACGTGCAGCATTGTCAGAGCGAGCCACTTCCTTAATCAGCTATTGGCCCGAGCAAGAACTCAGTCCATAGCACAGGCTGTGCCATCGCCATTGAGCAGGGCAGAGCACAACCTGTGGCTCTTCGGATTTACAATCAATCCAAATCCAAAAGCTTGGATCTCGAAGACCTCCAAGATGTTTTTCTGGTTCAAACTCCTCACTTGAACATACAAGTGCATCTCATAACCCAGTAGCCATTCTTCTACAAAGACGTAGCTTCTTTGAACGAAGGGACCCACAACCAACAGTCGACTCTTGCAAGGCCAATGGCCGTTCGAAGCTAAGTCGGGATCGAGCATGACGGTGGGAATGCTAAGAGACAGAAGACACAACCCTTCAGAAAAGCTTTCCTTTATATAGGGTGAGTGTGGTCCAACCCACTTGCCATGTGGCCGTCGGTCAAAGACTCCCAAAATTAATGGGATGAACCTAGAACTCAGCATAATAAACCTTATTTAATTGTTTTATTTCGACTGAATCCTAGGCCACGTGGCCACCGATCAAAGCCGCTGCAGTGCTCGATCTCTACCGTCACACTTTCCTAGAAATTTTGTACTTAGATCTCCTATTTAGGAATTGATTATACTCTTTTTACGTTTAATATACAAAAAGTTCGTATTATCTTTTGTCATGGCAAACAGCTTGTGCATAGCTCACCCACGCCACATGTAGGGTTTAGCCTGACCTTATACTAGTTGTGCATAGCTTTCCATTGTGGCCGGCCTGATCCACTATACTCGTACTTGTGTATAGTCGGTCAAATAGAATAGCCTGATCTAGACCCAAGCCGATCATATAACACTCTAATATCTCAAGACATCATTTATATCATATATTATATTCAGATTGCCTATGTTACTTCATATTCCAATTTTACTATATATTCACATACTATGATATGTTTACCCGCTTATCTTGTACTTCTTACTTTCCAGTTTTGATATTCTATCATGTATTTCATTATAACTGTTTATTATAGCACTTTTCAAGTTAATGGAACTACTGTTTGCGTCTGTACTTTGCTCCAATCCTGACTGGATATTATTTTTCAGATAATTTAGAGGCTGATTGCATGACCTACTATAGGTCTAGGATAGATGAGGATACTGTTCAGGACTTGCCTGTGAAGCCGGTGCTTATAGAGGACGTACCTCCAGTAGTGACTTAGTATTAGCTAGGTTTTACTGGATTTGTGTCCAGAGTGATACTCTTGGTATGTTACGTTATTTTGGATTGTATTAAGTCTTAGACTTCTAAACTTATTTGGTTGTGCCTCTACTACTATTTCAGACTCTATCTTTATCGTCTTTTATCATCTATCCAATTTATCGTGCTTATCTTCCTTTAGATTCATGTGATTGAGTTGTATATTCATATGTCATATATTTTCCTCCGTACGGAGATGACAGGTTTATATTCATATTGCTATATGTTAGATACTATAGGCAACCTATACAACGTTCTACCGCCGACACTGCGGCGTAGGCTGGACGTACCCACATGCTCGTGCCCCTAATCTGGGTGCGGGTCATGACACTTACTAATTGTCATGCAATGATTATTGTGTTTACCTACTTTTCTCTACTTGTCCTACCATTATACCAGTTTTACCTTGTCACCATGTATATCATATGCTATTTCTGTTTTATAGTTTCTATTATGTCTTGAATAGTTTACCATGTATGTACGTGTTCCATTCCTGACTGGAAATTATTTTTTAGATTAGTCGCTTGCTACTCCATGCACTTGGATCTTGAGAGTATTATGGATATATGCTGAGGCCGATCCTAAAGACTAGTTAGATAGATGAGTTGATAATAAGATTTTAATTAGTTGTTTTCTAAATTTTATGAGACATTGTATTTTATCCAAATATAATCCTTCAATATTGTAAATTGATTTAGTATTGTGAATGAGCAAAGAAGTTAATTACGAGAAAATATTGTGACTTTAATCATTGAGGTGTAGATAGCTTACTACGCCGATTCTGCGATGTAGGTTGGACTTGCCTACGCACTCACATCCAAAAAGTGGGTGCAGGTCGTGACACGTCGACGTGCGACGTCGAGCGCCAATCTGGGAAGAGAGAAAGAGAGAGAAACGTGCGCACACCGCCGCATACCGCCGCACACCACCGGAGGCCCACCAGCGGGAAGAGCTCACGCGGCTTGGAGACTTGGGGAGCTGCTTTGGAGAATGCTTGGAGAATGGGGGAGCTGCTTTGGAGAATGGAAAAAATGGGGAGTTGTTGGAGAATGAAAAAAAATAAAAAATGTATATATTCATTATTATTTAATTATATTTTAAAAGTAAATAATAAATAATAATAATAATAATAATAATAATAATAAATTCATTGGGGATAAATGTAATGCAATTATTTAGAAATATTTTTTTAAAAGTATTTTTTTTGAAAGCTTTTTTTTAGAAGTAATTAAGAATTTTTTTTTGTAATATATATTTATATATATATATATATATATATATATTATATATATATATATATATATATATATATATATATATTTCCAGAAAACACTATAATTGATTGAATGCAATACAGGGTATAACAAGACAGTAAGAAAATAAAGTTCAAATTTGAAACAAAATTCAAAAATTCAAAACACACACACACACACACACACACACACACACACACACACACACACACACACACACACACACATATAGTGTTTTCAATAAATTATAGTGTCTTGCTGTACCCTGTATTGCATTCAATAAATTATAGTATTTTTTGGATATATATATATATATATATATATATATATATATATATATATATATATATATATATATATATATATATATATATATATATATATATATATTTTTTGGATATATATATATATATATATATATATATATATATATATATATATATATATATATATATATATATATATATATATATATATATACAAACCCCCACTTTATTCATATCAAGGCGCAAAATGCTGAAGCCTTTACAAGTAAGCGCAAAAGTAAGACAGAAAAAGAACAGAAAGGATGGCAGCCTTCCACTCCGCGATCAAAAGGTCAGGAGAGCAAGGATTGTCAGAAGTCCTCTTGTCCGTGTTTGCAGTGTCTGCTGACTTTGTGGGTCTGTCGGAGAACCTCTCGGATAAGTTGGTTGGGCGAATATTGGTAGCCCTCATATCTGAATTTGTTACGGTTCTTCCAGATAACCCACATGATGGTGGTTGCAACGATCTGGTGGCCGTGAGAGGCGTTACTCCAAGTGGCAAGAAGATCGTTGAAGCTCCTACCATCATGATTCAGTCTGCAACGATGAGAGAGAGCGGCCTAAACCCTAGTAGGTAAGTCTCTCGAGTACAAAATGTGATCAACCGATTCAGACTGTCTCGCTGTGCAGCAATGACATGCAGAAGCTAAGTTGAAGCCGATAGTATTAAGGGCGTCGTCAGTAGGGAGCTTCTTGCGAAATGCTCTCCACATCAGGAAGGACCATTACTATTATTATTAAATAATATATAATAATTATTAATTATTAATCCCATAATATTATTATTAAATGGACAAAAAATTATAATACAAATGTAATATTATATATATATATATATATATATATATATATATATATATATATATATATATATATATATATAAATTAAGGTTATCATTAATTAGTTATTAGTAAATGTAAATCAATTAATTATTTTAGTTTTTGGTGAATAATACTAGTTGGGGATAACCTCAACCTATTATAAAACCATATTTTTGTCCATCTTTTTGATATTTTTTTTGCCCTCTTTTTTGTCCATTTGTATTTTATTTTTTGTCCATTTAATAATAATATTCTGGGATTAATATTTAATAATTATTTTATATTATTTAATAATAATAGTACTACTTAATAATTAAAATTTTAATACATACAAAAATAATAATAATGAATAATACTAATTGGAGGGTAAACTTACCATATTTAAAAGTAAAAAATCATATCACTTTCCCTACTATCACTTCGTTATAAACCAAACGTTGCAACTACAAAAAGTTACATTTTTATCTCACTTCAACAACCATCCAAATGAAGGAACTCATAAAATATGCATACACATTACGCACATAAGCAAAACGTACGCAAATTCTACGCTTCCAAATTTTTTACTTCGCTCCACTTCAGTGAACCAAACAACCCCTAATAGAGAGACCGTATTGCTCATTTTCATTGTTTCAATTTCTTTACATATTTTAGCCTATATTATGTAGCTTTAGATTCTCTACAACTTAAGTTCTTGATATTTTCGTTTTTGATAAACTGTTTCGAGTATATCTAAGTTTCTATTCTAGGCCTTTAGAGTTTTTCGAGGATTTGATCTATTAAACTTTAGTATTTTTGAAAACTAATTATCCCATGTTGTAGAAAACTTCATTATATTCAATTCTGGCCTTTGAATCATAAGCTTTGGAGTTGTATTGAGGATTGCAGGGCTAGAACAAGTTTTTAGCTTTTTTATGTCATCTTCAGGAAGAACAACATCATGCGCGTATTTTTACGCAAACGTCACTCTCTGTGCATATTTTACAGCAGAATCATTCATGCGCGTATTTTTATGAAAATGCCCCTCTATGCACGTATTTTGTGCAGATTCTATTTCATGCGCGTATTTTTGCGCAAAGGCCCTACCCTATGCATATTTTTGCACATAATTTCTTTTGTGCTACTTTTGCACATAAAGTCCATTATTTTTGCATATTTTTGCACAAAATCTTTTTTTGGCGTATTTTTGCACATGAGACCTCTGTTTATGTGCAGAATTATGCAATGACCCCTGTTTGTGCACGTAAATTGTCCAGAGACCCTCTTTTGTGCCCAAAATTATGCAGAAGCCCATGTTTTGTGTAGATTTATATAGATATCATATTTTTATGTGTTGAATGACTATCCTTGATTGCTTGACGATGTACCTAACTTGATTACATGTACACATGCTGGTACTATTCTAAGTATGTACTAAGGTACAATCTACATGAATGCACTGAGATACGACTCCTTGTGCTACCTGATCCCGCCTATTATATTTAGTTTATTCCTGATCCCAGCACAGTCATGTAATGGTCAGTAGCATTGACGTTGTATGATGATTGTTGCTTGATGCATTACACTAAGGATGAATCTAGATTTGGAACTCTACGAGCCGATGTGAATTTATACTTAGGGTCCACGTACTATGACACGACATATAGGGAGATGAACATATGACCACGATATTGATTCCAAGACCAATATAGGGTTAGACTAAGCAACTTGAATTGGTATAAGTATTGGATGGAAACAAAATCTCGAGATTGTGCATGATAGCCACCCCGAGCCCTGTCCTGACTGTTAGGTTGGCCACCATGGATACTGTATATTCATCCGCACTAATGGGGTGCAGTATCTGATTATATGTGTCGAGCGAGTACCTCCCAATAGAAGGGCTGGAACTGCTATTGATCTGTTTAGCGCGGCGGCCTTGTGAGGGACCGGTGCATTCTATATGCTATATGCTATGGTTATTATTGGTTCAGCTACCCTGCTTAAATAGGCACGGTCTGAGGATTCCTGTATATAAGCATTATTGGGATAACCCTGACAAATTATAGAGAGCCTTATGATTGATTGGCCGCTTGTAAATTGACTTGCTTGTGATCTGTTTCTTATGTTAGTAGCCGAGGACAAGGACTGTCGTGGTGCGTGGTTCAACCTATGTCCTTGTTTGGTTGTTGGGTTGGGCCATTGTGCTACGACTGGCTATGAACCAAAGTTGCGACAGAAGTCTATAGCTTGATCATGGTCATAGGACATATTTTATTATGACGGGATACGACATCTCTTGTCCTCGTTTGGTGTAGTGATGTCACATTGCCTCGATGATGGGATATATGCCTATGCTTATGCTCCGACCTTATTATGTATAATTGGGTTTTATCACGATCATTTGTGCTCCCTTGTGGTACTTGCTATTCGGGACCTGATCCCGCTAGTTTTGTTTGGCCAGATTTTGTAGATGAGCCTGAGGTTCCAGCCAGCTACCGAACCATGGTGCACACAAGAAGCATAAGCGTCAGGGATGATGAATGGTTTCTTCTCCACCACTCTGATATTTTAAATTTTTGTACTTGGCCTTTAGCCACCGGTACCTATTTTGTCGGTTGTTCTGAACATTTAGATTCCTTACATAATTTTAATTAAATCAGACTACAACTAACTATGGTTATGTACTACCGACTCTCTGTGCTAGCTGACACTCGTAAAGTTGGACTATAAATCGTTTTGATGAAACGTCAGGGATGCCTTAATTACTATTTCCTCTTATATGATCATTAATTACTGCTTCTTGTTTTGATTGATTGAGACATAGATGCTCTGTGAGACCATAGGAGACTTGATTGTAGCATGCACCTCCTTATTTTTTGACAACTGTAATAGTCGTATATCATCTTCGTACGTCATACGGGGGTAGCTGGCTATGTCCTGTATTTCGGTACTAGATCGTGATAAGGTTTTAGTGGGGGCATATGTAGGTCTAATTTTCAGACTTGTGGGGTGTTATTATTATTATAGGATCTCAATCAAAATATGTCCCCTTGATCTCCTGCTCCATCATTCCTTTTTCCACCTTGATTGTTAACTTGGATTTTTCCTCCTCGTTCCTTCTCGTCCTGTCATTTGATATCTTGTATTTTTTATAAGGGTGACTCGTTCTCAGCAGTTAGTGGGATCGACATAGAAGAAAATATAGTGGGGCAAGGTTCTACAGGGCGTCCACATGAGGTAATGCCTTCTCCTGGTCAGATTTGCGTAGAGGTAATGGAAGAGCCAGATGAGTCGTAGGTTCCAGAGTTTTTTGCACCTCTAGTATGCCACCAGTGGCAGTAGTACCTGACTCTGTAGCACTTTAGAAGATTATTCGAGGATTAATGGTGACACAGCAGCATCAGATGGCAGTCCAGCAACATCAACAAACTCGACAGCAGGAGCATAATGTTTTGCTGAACCAAGGTTTACAGATAAACCTGGAGATGAGTGTGAAGATTGATTCGGGTGTGTCAGCAAGATTCGTTCAGCTCAACCCGAGGTACGTCGATGGCACAGAGGATGCCATTGCGGTAAATTCTTGGCTTCAGGATATTGAGACTATTTTGGCGGCAGCTAAGGTTCTGCCAGAGGAGCAAGTTGACCAGGTCAGGTTGCTGCTTCAGGACCTCGCCCATTCTGTGGAAGTTGGCATGAAGCATCCTGTTCCTTAGCTTTAGGGCAAGATTCAGAGCCAAATATTTTGGCATGATGGCATAGTATGAGCATCAATAGAGGTTTATCAGTCTCAAGTAGGCAGGTAGAACAGTAGATGGTTATGCAACAGAGTTTTATAGGTTGAGTCAGTTTACTCTGATGATGGTGGCTACGGAGCCAGAGAAGGCTTTGAGGTTTCAGCAGGGACATCTTTTGGAGAGTCTACAATGGGTAGAAGGGCACGACTACCAAAATTTTGATGCAGTTTTGATAGCGGCTCCGACGCACGAGCTTACCCAGCAGAGGTTGGCGTCTAGGACTAGAGGCCAGAAGAGGTCTCATATCCAGAGTAGGGGCAGAGGAGCAGCACAACGATCGTCAGCACCAGCACCTAGCGTTCGTATCAATGAGTCAGGAGCGTTCCAGAGGCCGACAATATCAATGATAACAGCACCAGCTCTGCAGCAACAACTGAGGTAGCAGCAGCAACGCTAGGGCACGCCAATAGGATGTACCTATTCTGGTAAGGAAGGGCACACGAGGGACGTGTGCCAAGCAGCGAATGGATTGTGCATGAGGTGTGGTAGTCCAGGCCACATGATAGCTAATTGTCCGATTATGCAAGGGCTAGCAAGGCCGGTTTTGCAGTCTATGATGTTGCTAGCTCCAGAGGCAGTACCATATCATAGACCAGCATTAGCAGTGAGGCAATTAGCCCAGAGTCCATTGCTGACGCAGGCTCAAATGTATCGTGATGTATAGAATCAGATCAGCTATCAGAGGCTACATCAGCAACAACACGGTCAGGGGATGTCACGACCCGCACCCGTTTTTCGGGCACGAGCTCGTGATCAAGCCAGCTATGTATCGAGCGAACTCCACCCCGACTCGAATACGTATAAGCTGTCCAGAGTAGGGTATCATGTCTAATTTAAACTATATCTCAATCTAAAGAAATCATATAAACAAGAATGAACAAGTATGTGTCATGGTCTGCAGCCCATTAGCATATTGTTCGATTAGATTCCAAGAATGATATGAGTCTATAAATAAGCAGAGTATATCATGGTACTGAATATAAAGCACGAGAGGATAATAAAAAATATTATAAGCAAATACCTATATCATGCATCGCAATCCTCTACCATCCCGCTCTGCTAACTAACTCCATACAATCGCTAAATCTGAAGAGATCATCAGGTCCTCAGAGGACTAGCAAGATACATAAAACATGCCTATCTAACAGTTTAATCATGCAATATATATACAGGGTATAAACAGAAACTAAATAGGAAACTGACATGTGGCTACTGACATGTAACTATGAACACGGATACGGGATCAAGTATGCATAACTGAACTGCTGGAAGATCAATGGAATACCAACCCTCGCCCCGAATGTGGACTCGCGGGTCAGTTTCAAGACAAGTCACACTCGTCCCGTGTGTGGACTCGCAGGTGCAAACGGACAACCCTCGCCCCGTGTGTGGACTCACAGGTTGTGGGAAAGACAAAGAAATAGCACTTCACTCACACATACTTGCAGATACGACTCAGTCAAGATACAGGTGAAGATACGGTACAACTCAGTCATGACACAGGTAAGGACAACTCTAGCATGATCCATGACGTAAACAAGCCTGATATATCTACATTACCAAGTCATGAAATACTGATATACAAGCAAGACAATAAACTGGTAAACGCGGTATCATATAAATCTATAACAACTAAGGTAACTAAAGATAATATACTATAACAGGTGTACTATAAGCATGAAAATAAACTGTAGAGGGAGGCCAGGTATACTTGCCTGGTGGTTGCACGCAGATCCAACAAATATATAGTTGACTGGTAAGCCATACAGTCCAAGTCATCACAACTGTCTCCGAAAGCTGAAACAAATATTACCAACATTCTCAGAATAGTCAAATTAGCTAGGATTGCCTGTCCTTAAGTCCAATTCTGGATACAGAGGCAAAACAATAATTTTGGGCAAAAACGATGTTCGCCGTTGGACCCGCTTTGCACCGAAAAGTGTGCCAGAGTTAATGGTCTCTAAATTCATCAAATTATATGTCTATGAATACAATTTGATGATACGAATCCAACGGTATGTCCAATTTTGGATTCCGCTGAGCCGTGCACAAAATCACACGTTGAGTCGGATCTTGGGGCCCGCGAAACGGTGATCCGATCAACTGTCTCAGAATCGGACCAAGCTTGGCATACAGGACCAAAAAAATGATACGTTCCTGTTGGCACAAGTTTTGTCCCAATCTGACGAACGTGCACAAAGTAATTGGGAAACTTACACAGAGGTTGATACAGTGAATTTTGATGGATACGCATCAAATTCGTCGTGCACACGCGACCAATTTCAATTCCGTCAACGCCCATACGTCCACGAAGCCGTTACGCACCTTTCGATGCTTTTGGTTCGTGACCACATCGTCCGGATTGGCGGGACACACGTCGTATGGATGAGTTTCTAGTATTTTCGAATACAGTTTTAATAAGTTTTTCTTGATTTTCAAATAGGTATTCCTTGACATATACTAGATGAATTTAAAATCCGTAAACAGCATTTTGAAGCTGTATGGGTTGACTAAAAACTTATTCAATTAGATTTTTGGGACAGTCAAAGGATTGGCGATTTGTCGCCTTCCAAAACTAGGTATTCACTGCTCTTATGCCCTGTTTTGGTATTTTGAAACAGTGGGTTTTTCCGAGTTTTGCACGATAATTACACAAGAATTTGAAGTCTTGGTACGAGACTAAATTACAGGGATCCAAAGAGGGTTATATAAGGTTCACACCAGCGTTGACGAATCGTAAAACGATTGATCGATCCAGCGGGAAGTTCGTCGCGAAGTCGGCCCTTTGTGCTGCTGTCATGCCTGTATTTGGGTGCGCGCGCACACGTGGTTGGGTTACCACGCCTGGACGGCCGGCCGACGACGGTGCACGGTGGTGGCGCGTGGGGTCGAGGTCCCCAGGGCGCACAGGGGGCGGCGGTGTTAGGGTTTCAGTCGACCATCTCGTGTGCGCGTACGTGGGTATAAATATATACAGGGGAAAAAACGAAGGAAGCACGGGTTTGCTACAGTTGGGTGCTGTGGGCCTGCTGGGATTAGCTAATTGGGGAGCATATGCCTGAGCTGGGATGTGGGCGGGCTGGGCTTCGTTGGGATCTGGCTGGGCTTGGGATTGCTGGCCGGCTGCTACTGCTTCTCTTTATTCTTTTATTCTTTTTTCCTTTTTTTACATTTCTTTTTCTTTTTCTATTTCTTTAGTAATTAATATATATATGTACACTCATACATGTATACATAGTTCTATACATATATAGGTATATATCTGTATATATTTAAATATACAATTATATATATACATGTGTATCATATCTATCTATATATATATATATATATATATATATATATATATATATATATTTATATATATATATATATATATATATATATATATATATATATATATATATATATATATATATACAATGTAATAAATATATACAATGATTTTTACAATATCTTATTATGATATTATATATATTTATATATACACAACTCTCTCACACACACACACACACACACACACACACACACACATATATATATATATATATATATATATATATATATATATATATATATATATATATATATATATACACACGGTATAATACTCCCAATTTTTCTATGAAAAACATAATATTAAAATCTTCCTAGTATAGAGTATTATAACAACATGTACACCAACCTAATATATATTCATTATCGAAACAGAGATAACCAATAATTATTATATGTAATAGAAATAAATATATTTATTTAATCATCTCAAAATAATAAAATAATAATAAAATAATTAAATGGTGGTTTGGTGAATCCATACTACTCACCTTTATCCGGGTCCAAAAAATTGTACAAATATTGTAAAATAATATTTAATAATAAAAATGCCAATTCTGTGCGAATATTCAAATACATCAATACCTAAAATAATTTATGAAATATTTGTATACCCATAAAATATGCTTACATGGTCGTCCTTGGTCTCACTACAAACCTACAAAGGCTTGGATTCGGTTCGGGTCCAGTTCGGGCTAAGTTGGTACAATCGGGTCATCTAGATCAATATATATAATTAATAAATAAATAATTCATCGGTGGGGGTTAAGTCACAACTTGGCCTGGTTTTTCTAGTTAGGATGTCACTATGGCTCGGCCTTCCCTACTAGGGCTATTACACTAGTCAAAGCACGCCACTACACTATCCGTGCCATGATTCCTACTCGCATTGTACTCCAAATTCCTAACCATGACTAAAATCATCTACCGTAATAATTAACTAAATAATTATTTGTAAAATTTAAAAATCACCATTTAAATAAAATAAAAATATTTCTAAATTTTCGGGAAGGGGAGCTACAAATCTACCCACCTTAAAAATAATTTTGTCCTCGAAATTCTAAGTCATAACTATTTCTAAAAAAATCAAAGTCTACTATCACTTTAATCTCCTCAAATTTAATTTCTAAAAATATTCTATAACTTCCTCTAGCCATTTTATAACTCCGAATACTTGAGGACTTGTAACTCCTCTTCCTGGATTTTCAATTTTTTTTATTTTTTCTCTAAAAAGAAAATTCTTATGATTCAAAAACAATAATCAGTTTAAATAAAATATTTTCTCTTAAATTTATTATTGGCATTATTGGGTTATTAGCTTATTAACTTCAAAAATGATTGGAAAAATTATAAATATTTTATGAGATTTTGATTAAGGAAAATATGATTAATAAAATGTTTTACTGAATATTATTTTAATCAATTATTGTTTGGATTTAAGAATATATTATTTGATAAATACTAAATATTATGTTGTAAGATTCGTAGGTTGACCATCTATTGAATTGAATTATATGATTTAGTTACTTGGTAATACCAATATTTTTTAACGTTACTCTTCTACTTCAAATTACTATGATATTCAATTATATAATTTCAGATTTGTTTTATATGATTTAAATTATTATTATTAAGGTTATTGTGATGATAGTTTATTTGATTTGAATATGAATTTACATAACTTGATTTAATAATATAAACTAATACTTTAAATTATTAATTTGGATCATTTATGGGAATTTAAAAGTTATTTGATATAATACTATCGTTACACGTTTTTTTTTTGAAATCACACGCACACACTATCGTTACACATTTCAAAATATTATTTGGAAGTATTGAGCCTTATTTAGAAAGCATTTTTAGTTTTAGATTTGATTACATATAATTTTAAATATTATTGACAAAATGTAGTATCTTTTTAAATTATTATGAATTAATTTTTACTAAATTAAAATTTATGGTAATCAAGGTTATTTGATTTATGTGATGCTTTAACTAACTTATTGATATTCAAATTTATATATATTTGAATCGTATTTGATAACATTAAATTGCTAATTGGAATTAATTTGTTGGCTAATTTATTTTGAATATAATTTAAATGTGTAAGAATATACTTGAAAATATTTTGATGGTGTCAAATAATACTTTTAAATTAATTTATGATCAATTATTTGATTTTATTTTAAATTGGAGAATTTAATTATCCAAGGAATTCTGAAAAGATTTCTTTCAAATATTAATCCTATCTATTGGTTTGAAATTATGCTTTTGTCATATCCTCAAAAAGCCTATATAAACCAATATCCGATCCCATGCCATGAAGAAATCGAAATCCCTTCAATACAATTAAACAACCACCAACTGCCATCATCATCCCCTTCACCACCGAGATTACCATTGTCGACAGCCACCATCCCACCACCCGAATCCCCCGCTAACAACCAATACACAGAATCTGTCCGTTTCCACCGTGTCAGTCGGGTCCGACCCCGAGTGTCCGAATCTATGTCCACAGTCAAATATACAAACAACGTGCCGTAGTGTCCGTGTCCACCATCACCACCATTATCGTGTCCAATACATTAGTGTCCAATACATCACAACAACAATCAACCCTCATTTGACCACCGTCCAGAACCACCACCGATAAACGCCATCGACACCAGTACCATCACCCCCAATGCCTTACCTCCGTCGACGCCCCGTGGCCGAGCGCCCAGTCGCCACGTTGCCCCGCCGTCTCGCGTCGTGCGAGTACCGCCCTCCAGATCGGGTGCACTGTCGACCAAAGGCTCGAGCCACCGGGGTCGCCCCACATCCGCGCCCGTCGTTCTCCTCCGACGCGAGCCACCGACACCGACGACTCCCCGTCTAGGCCAGCGCCGGCCCTACCGCCGCAAAATTGAGCGCCACTCGTACTAGGTCGGTCGGCGAGTCTCTCCTCCGACCGACATCAAAGCAGCAGCCTCGCTTGCCAGCCGCGCCTCGAGGACATCGGCAGCGCCGCGTCGAGCGCACCTCCGTCTTCCGCGATGCCGCCCTTCACGGTCGAACCGCCGCCGTCCAATTCCTCCCACCAGCGCCTGAATACCACGACCGAGCCCGCTTCGGCGCCGACGATCGTTCCAGGTGCCGCCTCGACCGGAGCCCTCCCACAGTAAAAAACCCTCTCTTCCCCCTCGGAGAGTCTCGAGCTCTTTTCCTTTCCATTAATCTCTCTCTCTCACTCTGGTGTGTTATATTTAAGATCTTTGCTATGCCTACAACCAAATTTTACAACTCCCCTACAACCGGACACGTGTCGGACATCGATTGGAGGAGGAAAAAAAATGGTAGGACCGGGTGGAGCCCATGTAGCAGGGGGTTGAGAGTGGTGGTGGGACCCGGTGGGACCCATATGTAAGGGGTAGAAGGGAGTAGTTGTAAGAAGGTTGTAAAAATTTGGTAGTAAACTTAGCATTTTTAATTGGTATGGGAACGGGAAACGAGGTGAAGGATAATGACATTTAATGTATTAGTTTGTAGGTATGTATATTAAAAACTATACCACTATACTAATTATAGTATTGAATATGTATACATACGATTAGCAAAACAATTATTATTATTATTATTATTATTATTATTATTATTATTATTATTATTATTATATATAAATTGCTGTTATTAAGATAATTATAGTGATATTGTTTGTTTTAATTATTAGCTATTTTGAGTAATATTTAATATCTGAATTTTTGTGACTTGAAAGGTTATGGCACAATTTGTTATTGTAATATTGGGCCTTACCTTGAGCCTAGGTATTAATTTTGGATTTCAATTGTATATAGTATATAGTTGGGCTGGCATTTAACTTTGCATTTATTCTGTCATCTATTATTATTATTATTATTATTATTATCATTATACTATCATCATTATTAACATTATTATATTACAGGTTTTTTTATATATAGCTTACCGACCTAAAATATTATCGTATTATTATTATCATTCTTATTAATGTTATGATTAGCATTGGTTTCCTGGTATTAATATTGTTATTTATTAATGAAACTATATTATTGTATTTTATGGCATTATGACTTTTGACTTAAAATATTTTTAGTTATATTTTTTCAAATATAGTTTGGACTCAAAAATTGTACTTGCAAAGTAAGGATTTTGCCTAAAATGATTTAAGGTATCTACCTAAATTATTTTGATCGTTTTCAGTTATCATATATAATTTCTAAATTAGTTATAAATATTTTTCTAAATAAATATATATTCCTTAGAAAGAATTCATTTTCTAATATAGATTTATCCTTAAATCATAAACTAGTCATACACTCGTATTTTTCTTGTGATTCTGACTTAGTCATATCGACCCTAGGCTAATCGGACGAGCCCGGACCCAAATGCACGGTCTGTTCCGTCATTAGCGATCGTATTTCATAGTTACGACATCTACGACTAATCTATGACAACCTGATCCAGTCATAACAACTGTAACTTAATTCAGGCAAGTGCACTTTCTGATTGCTTTCGATTCATAGTAGTCTTTTCATTTCATGTCTATACATATATCTTGCTGCTTGTTGACACGCTCGTCACACGGAGTAGTCGGGAGGGAAAATATCTCAGTAGACATGTGGACTGCCCAGAACTATCCCCCGTGTCTTTCATGGAGAATAGCAGCTGCACACGACACGTGCAGGGTGCCGGATTTATCCCCTAGCCGTTCACATGTCGAAAAGGATATTTCACACCACATAGGTAGTTGTCTTTTATTTATTTCCCTTTTCTTCTCCACCGTGCCATGTCATCAGTTACCTTATAGTTTTAATTTCTCATATGTTATTTTCATGTCTTGTTAATTTATTGTGTTTTCGCATTGCCGTCGGTTTATGTACTTGTTCTATTTCTGACTGGAAACCAACATTTTTCAGGTTTAGCCGCGATCACTCTTAGCACTGGAAAGACATGGGTACGCTGAGGTCGACTTAGATAGTGGAACTAGCTGTCTTTTATATATTGTGAAAACATTGTATTTTCCTTCAAATATAAATACAATAAATGTTGCAATAAATTTAGAAATGTGAATGAGCAATAAAGTTTATTTTTGAGCATTTATTTTCTTGCGGGCTTGACAGCGTTCTCCGCCGACTCTGCGGCGTAGGCTGGCTTGGACACGTCTCGTATCCGAAAAAGCGGATGCGGATCGTGACAGGACTTCTATCCACCTTTGGTCATACTACTTCTCAAAATACGGTCACTAGAATCTTATAATCTTCTAACTACCGGCTAGCAGTCCTTCCAACAGATATCTAGGGCATATGGCATTTATAATCCCTCATATCTATAAACAACCAAATATTTAAATAATCAAGCAATATTATACTATAACTTAAGAATTTCTGATGAATTCTAGACAGCACGATCATTCGTCACCCCGGAATAGGAAGGGACGGGAATCAATGGTACGAAAAACAAAGAAGTATAATCGAGAGCAAATATGGAGTTTTCAAGGACGTAGAGAATTTCTAGGAGAATTTTTAAGGCAGTGTGGATTGAGATTTCTAAGGTTTAGTCAAAGTTGCAGGCTCATATCAGTACAGTTACGTAACTGATACGATATGCTCTGACCTGCACGGGCCACCACAAAAACTTGTCATGACCCGCACCCGCTTTTCGGGCACGAGCTCGTGAGCAAGCCAGCTGCGTATCGAGTGGACTCCAGCCCGACTCGAGTACGTATAAGCTATCCAGAGTAGAGTATCATGTCTAATCTAAACTATATCTTAATCCACAGAAATCATATAAACAAGAATGAACAAGTTTGGGCCATGGTCTGCAGCCCATTAGCATATTGTTTGATTAGACTCCAAGAATGATATGAGTCTATAAATAAGCAGAGTATATCATGGTACTGAATATAAAGCACGGGAGGATAATAAAGAAATATCACAAGCAAATACCTGTATCATGCATCGCAATCCTCTACCATCCCGCTCTGCTAACTAACTCCATACAATCGTTAAACCTGAAGAGATCATCAGGTCCTCAGAGGACTAGTAAGATACATAAAATATGCCTATCTAACAGTTTAATCATACAATATATATACATGGTATAAACAGGAACTAAACAGGAAACTGACATGTGGCTACTGACATGTAACTATGAACACGGATACGGGATCAAGTATGCATAACTGAACTACTGGAAGATCAATGGAATACCAACCCTCGCCCCGAATGTGGATTCGCAGGTCAGTTTCAAGACAAGTCACCCTCGCCCCGTGTGTGGACTCGCAGGTGCAAACGGACAACCCTCGCCCCGTGTGTGGACTCGCAGGTTGTGGGAAAGACAAAGAAATAGCAGTTCACTCACACATACTTGCAGACACGACTCAGTCAAAATACAGATGAAGACACAGTACAAATAAGTCATGACACAGATAAGGACAACTCTAGCATGATCCATGACGTAAACAAGCCTGGTATAACTATATTATCAAGTCACGAAATACTGATATACAAGCAAGACAATAAACTAGTAAACACGGTATCATATAAATCTATAACAACTAAGATAACTAAAGATAATATACTACAACAGGTGTACTATAAGCATGAAAATAAACTGTAGAGGGAGGCAAGGAATACTTGCCTGGTGGTTGCACGCAGATCCAACAAATATATAGTCGACTGGTAAGCCAAACAGTCCAAGTCATCACAACTGTCTCCGAAAGCTAAAATAAATATTACCAACATTCTCAGAATAGTCAAATTAGCTACGATTGTCTGTCCTTAAGTCCAATTCTGGACACAGAGGCAAAACGGTAATTTCGGGCAAAAATGATGTCTGCCGTTGGACCCGTATTGCACCGAAAAGCGTGCCAGAGTCAATGGTCTCTATAGTCCTCAAATTATATGTCTACGGATCCGGTTTGATGATACAAACCCAACGGTATGTCTAATTTTGGATTCCGGTGAGCTGTGCACAAAATCACACGTTAAGTCGGATCTTGGGGCTCGCGAAACGGTGATCCGATCAACCGTCTCAGAATCGGACCAAACTTGGCATACATGACCAGAAAAATGATACGGTCCTGTTGGCACAAGTTTTTTCTCGATCTGACGAGTATGTAGGAACAAAATCGTAAAGCAGAATACTCTAGAGGGGGAGTGAATAGAGTAGGCTGCGGAATATTGCTAATTAAAAATTTGTTAGCAGTTAGATCACAGATATAATGATAATCACAAAAAGTAAATGACATAAATTAAAAGTGATCAGAAGGAAAACACAAACACCGAGATTTATACTGGTTTCCCTCTTGTGAGGACTAGGCCAGTCGGAAGAACTCTAGCTTCCAGTTGAATCTACTATTGGAAAATCCCGCAAGTTTTTATACGAAGTCCTTGCAACTTCTACAGACGCGAGCTTTGATACGAAGAACTCGACCAACTTCAATTGTGAAG